>CM029470.1:46431097-46619911 GCA_017140325.1 Eucalyptus leucophloia subsp. euroa
AAAAATTTATTAACAGTTAAATATGTCAAAAAAAGTTATTTATGTTCAAATTTTCTGGATTTTCCTTGAGAAGTAATTCATAAATTTGCTCAATGTGGAAATGAAATAGGTTTCTTAGAAATTTCCTTCTTCAACAAAATTATTTTGTAAAAAGGTAAAATCTACATATAAACAAGAAGAAAACGCAGTTCCTTTAATATATATAGCAACACCCACTTATAAATTAAAAAAAAAAAAAGGGAACATGTGATATGAGCCTAAAATTTACATGGTAATAGCCACCTTATGTTTCTTACATAAAAATAAAAAAGCTAAAAAGGAAGGAAAGTGAATAAATTTAGGGTCAACTTAAATACCAATTAGAGAATAAAGGATAATTTTGTCTTTTTAATGAAATAGGATAAATTTAATCATATAAGGCTACGTTTGATCGTCCGGATTTCTAGTAAGGATATGACTAGATATGATAGGATATGAAATCCTTGGATTTTTCTATATTCAGTCCATTGTTTGGTGAATCGTAATATTAAAGTCGGATATATTTACATAATATAATGTACATTTTTTTTATATAAATGGCATATCATTATAAGTGAACCTAAATGTTCATAAATGGAGATGATGAAAATCTGTCGTAACATTATTCCTTAATTTAATTTAATTTAATTTATTTTTCCTCTTTTTTATATTATTTTCTTTATTATTTATTTTTTCCCCTTTCATCATTCTTTAATAAAATTTTATCAAATAGTAAACTATACTAGCATACCTAAAATACGAAAATGCCTAAAATATATAATAAATATAAATATTTAATTTATAGATTGAATGTTTATTATTAGATAGAATTAAAGTTGAATATATAAATTAAAATAAGATTAATTTAAAATAAATTTTTATTTTTTCATTTTTAATTTCTTAAATTAGAATTCAAATATTATTTTTTTGAAATATAATTTCAATTTTGTTGATATAATAAGTTTGTTATTCTAGAAAATAATTTTTCTATTATGGACATTAGAAATATTATCCCTCTTTATCCCACCTCATCCATGGGATAATTTTATCTTTTTATATCCCCCTTATATCCACCTTTATACTGTCCTGAACGAGCATCAAATGTAGGATTGGATAAATCATATCCTATTTTGAATTTTATCCCGACTGCCAAACGCAGGCTAAGGAATGACAATAACTCCATTCTATTGTTTTTATAAAGAAATCAGGGCAAACCCTAGAACTACACCTTCATTCTCCTAATAAAATTGGATTCTGTCTTATCTCCTCTTAACAAATGAAAAGTAAACTTCTTGGTGGCTATCTAATGTTAGAATGTCGTTTACTTATGGTGATAATATTTTTTTCTTTGATAAACTAGTAAATTCATTAGAAAGTTTACCTAATTATCCTTCAATCACCATGTATTTCATTAGTACATCTTTTAATATGGCTGAACTGGTCTCAACAACTCTCTCCTCTCATCAATATTAAGAAAAGATTGAGATCGATTAACAAGTATCAATCAGTACTTGATTAAGCACAGAGGGATTTATAACTTACCTTCCTTAGTTGGAATTTGGCATACAAAAAAAAAAAAAATGCAAAGATCTTTTGCGTCCTAAACTTGTCAATACCGTCTAATTTTGAAAGTCACAATCGACTAGAAGAAGATGACCATTTCAATGGATGATGGGACCCTCTCGTCAACTTAACTTATATCTTTGATTAGACCTACGAAGATGACCAGAAGGGGGTTAACTTGGTTTGACATTTCCCAAGTCATGTCTACTTTAAAAGGCATAAACTATCGTAACTGAGACAAATCTGCCAGCGAGGATGAGACGGTAATCGCCATAGCATCAAGTCGAAATTTTCTCTTTTTTACATAAAATAAGAAGGTGAAGAGTGCAAGTAGCGTCAATAAGATTCACGTTGATAGGTCGCATGCAGATTGTTACCCAATTATAAGCAAAGACATTAGGTATTTTCAATTCACATAAGTGTTTGTCCGTTTTCGTGGTAATTTGACATGATTTCTATATTTCGACTTTTAACTTTTTCTTTATATCTTAGAATTCATAATCTGACTTTCTTATATTAAGCAGCACTGGAATTTTTTCTAAAAAAGTATAAAAAGTAATATCTAAAGTCATAAAAAGAATTTCTAATTTTCTACAAGTTAAGTATTCTATTATTTTTAAGGAAAAAATCGAATGGGAATTATTTTTACTTTATCCATCAAATACTTGCTTTTGTAATTCTCTATTTCAAATCTAATGATAATTTTGTTTGGATCAGTTTTTAGTTTTTAATCAGCAAAATAATAGCTTAAGTGCTAAAACTTGACAAGGGGGAATACTTACGTGTCAAAAGTTAGAAAAATGACAATTAAGCACAGTTTTTTTTAATAAAAAAATAGGATGTTTAAGTGCTAAGTTTGGCCAAACCCGCTAGAAATCTACATGCCGATTTTTTATTAATATTTCTCACCTACATGGCCTGCTAAAGAGTTGACTCATGAAAGAAATGCCAAAATGACATTGTTTATTCTCAGATTTGTATTTTAATATAAATATTAGTTAAATTAAAATTTAAAACCAAATTATTAAAAAAAAAAAAGATATGATTGCAAAATGACAAGGGCTAAGCCCTCATCGCTGCCTCCAAGGGTCGGTGACGGTGGGGGACAGGTTGGCTAGGGTTGTCGAGCCTTGCCCAAGAGCATGACCCTTGCCCCAGATCCGGGCAAGGGCTTACAGCCCTTGTTGCCCGGTCGGCTAGGGTCATCGACCCCTTGTTAGGGCTTGGCGATCCCAACTGACCCCCCCCCATAGTTGCTGCCCTTCTCGGCGATGGCGGGAAGGCGGCGATGAGGGCTTAGCCCTCGCCTTTTGCAACTTCATCTTCTTCCTTTTTTTTTTAAAATTAATTTAATTAATATTTGTATTAATTATCTAGCCACCTTAGCAAAATGATATCTTTTTTGTACTTGTCTAGTCACGTCAACATGTAAAATGACGTTGTTTTGAACTTGTCTCGTTGGAAAAAACGCCAGTATGCAATTTGGCCTGATTTTGTTATTGTCGGCATTTAATTGATCCATTTTGCTTCAATTTTGGCATTTAAGTGTTATTTTCTTAACTTTTGGTACTTAAGTGTCCTCCCGTGCAAAGTTTTGGCACTCCAAGGGTTCGGATCTCGTTTTTAATCAATTCCCAATTCATTGTTGTGTTTCATAAAAAATCACTAACTTTCAATCAATATGGGAAAGAATAGTCACATGACTTGGGAGGAGTTTGTAGGGAAGATAACGGGTTTCAAGTAATTTCGTTTTGGTCAATGTTAGACTAAAAAAAAATCTCATGAAGATCTTGATTTTCATTAATTCTTGTATTGACTGGTGTAATGTTATATTTCAGGACTTTTTTTTTTTAACTATATATTTTGTAGATTCAAGGATTTTTGTTTAGCCGGGGTCCAGAGTATCTTTTTTGTTTATATATTCTACTTATCGCATCACACATTTTTTTGTCTCCGAAAGATTATTTGTTTAAAAACGAACGTGGAGTGTATCTTTCAATAAGAAAATCATTCTAATGATTGCCTTAAAAAGTGCTGGACACTAGATTCTTTTCACTTCCTCTTGGAAAGTTATTTAATGTTTTATAATGTGGTAAAATAAAGATGGTAAAGTATCGACGATAATATTTGGGTTTGGCTTTAGAATTTTTTCATTAAAAAAAAAAGAGAACGTGAACAAAGAAAATGATCATCAAGTTCCATGTGTTTTGAAGAAAAAATAAATGATTTGAAAAATATTTTTCTAAAAATAATTATCTATTTCGTTTGAAGTAATTAATCAATAAAAAATATTTTCATTATCCATAACAATTTATACCTAAACATTTTTGCAAACGATAATAACATTTTTTCATTCATTTATTTTGTAAATGACACAAATGATCAGTTCATAAAAAAAATTAAATTGTTTTTTCCAGAAAATAAACATACCCTAAAAAGTAAGCCCAATGTGTCAAACCATGTACGGCACCCCTGGTCCAAGAACTAGTGTGCTTAGATACAGGACCCGTTCCAAGAGATGATTGCAGGGTATCTGCATTAGTCAAGGTGAACTGTCTGAGAGAGGGATTAAGTAGAAGAATTTCACATCGATAGAAACAATCAAACTCTTCTTTCCAAATGGCAAGGTTGAAGACTAGACGTATCAAAGACCACTAAGTTCTTTAGGCAAGCAACGCCTTTCTATCTAGCAAATCCCTATAAGATGGCTTCATCAATCTGGCTTCTTCTTAGACAAGTGTTAGTGTAGATTCCTCTAATGTAGATAATTCTCAATATGTATCTTCCAGAAACTAAAATCATCAAATTTGTCGATTTTCCCAATTCCTTCTTCTATTGTCATCAATTCTCTTCAAATCAGCCGAGTCTAGCTTTGATATCAATAATTGCGAAAGCAAGCGATCGAACACGACAATAAACCGAACAAGGAAAATGAATCGAATGTTGAAATTACATGCTTCGGTTGGTGCGACATGTGTACTCTACAGGAAGAGCAACATAAAATCTTGCTATGGATTACAATATTGATTACATCAACACTCAAGTTATTTATACAGTTTCATTGATTTTCATATCTTAATTACACCCAATAACCACATAGTGTTTAGCTCTCATAATTCATCGCAAAATAACATCTTAATCTCACAAAGAAAATTACAAATCTTACCTCAAGATTTATTAGCTACCAAATACTCTTGGGTTCACGTTCAATATAATTCACAAGTAAACCATACCCACCACGTAAATGGGTCACGTCAAAATTGCCATTACCAAATAATGCAATTTGTCTCATATTCTGAATCCTATGTGCTAGGCAATGTATCGAGTGGCGTGTTTTGGAAGACATTTGTTTTTAAGGTTAATTCCCTGAAAATTCCAAATTGGTACATCCCATGACAAATTTATCTAAAATTAATTTTTTAATCATGAAAAAATCATAAATTAATACACTTATGACAAATTTATCTCAAAGTAATTTTTTGACCATAAAAAATCTAAAATCGGTACACTTATAATAAATTTACTCTCTGTTACTTTCAATCAAATTTAAGCATTAAATTTGTTGACCTAGAGACATATGGTCACGTAATATAGTGACATGACAATTTAACATAGAAGCAAATATCACCAAAACTCTCAAACTGATACATCGGTAACAAATTTAATATTATTCATACGAAAAATCTAATAGTACACCTGCGATAAATTTGGGATTTTTTGTGACATTAATCATATGGATTTTTATGTGGACTTACCACATCTGTATAATAAGTCACCATATGTCATCCACATCGGAAAATTAGAGATAAAATTTCACTGAAGTTAATAGAGGGTAAATTTATTATATGTATATCAGTTTGGGGATTTTGGTGGTCAAAAAATTAGCTTTGAATAAATTTATCACATGTATATTAATTTTATGTACATTTATTACAAATTTACTAGTTTAGAATTTTTAGCTATTAAAATAATAATTTAAAATAAATTTATTATAGGTATACTGATTTGGGATTTGTTAAGAGTATTGATCCTGGTTTTAAGGGGCCAGCGATCGCTTTTTTGTCTTAGTTGTAAAATTGAGCAAACATCAAAAGATCCTGGAGTTCGAATCCTCTAATAACTGTACCAACATCAAAAGCTTGGGTGAGGCCATCCGCTGAATATTATATTTGTTTCTTGTGATGCTACATCTGGATCGGTTTCTGCCCTGAGGAAATTTATTTATTTATATCGGTAAACTACCAGAAGGTCCAGAAAATTAATATCTGGACCTGCTGCAGCATCAAATGAACATCAATGCATCATGAAAGTCGAGCGTTTTATCTTTTTTTACATTTTTTGAACTAGGGGATTGCAACACCGTAGACTAAGTATATGAACAATGCAAATGAGTATTTACGGTATACTTCATAGTGAATAGTAAAAATGAAGTCTATACATCGTGTATATAATAACGATCAAAGGGAAGAACATCCCGGTTATTAATCTTGATTTACAATAATTAATCACAATCAACCCAATATATACATTATTAAGACGAGATACGACAAATAGTTCCTTGAAATTAACGAAATTGCTCAAAATGATAATATACTTCAATGCAATTGGTACACTTATGAAAATCTTTATTATATGCTATTAAATTAGCACTCCGGTTATCGTACTCGAGCATTGTCTCATCACTATCGCTATGGTTAACTCTCCTGTCTTGCAGTAGCCATCAAACCATGGTTTTTTTTTTTTTTTTCAATTTTTTTTCTTATGAGCTTCCCTTTTATCCTCCTTTTCATTTTCTTTTTTAGTTTTCAATTTTCTTTCTTTTGCATTTTCAATTTTTTTTCTTGATGTGGCACTTGATGGACACCACATCATCCCCCATCTTAAAATAGTAATAAAAAAAGTTTGGTTAGCTAAATTGAATGTGATGGTTTTATATGAGATGGGCTTAAGGCCCGTCCGCTCATGTTGGGCCTAGAAGCTCGGCCCACAGAATTAGGGCCCATGGATGGAGGGACGTATAAAAGGGAGGAGAGAGAGGGAAAACGCACCTTTTTGGAATTAACGTACGTCTCCCTCTCTTTCAACATTCTCTCTCTCTCTCTAAGGAACAGTAAGCAAAAAGAAGCGACGCCGTCTTCCTTCCAAGCAAATTGTCGTCATCGGATCGAACAGGACTAAATTCTCTTCCTCTTTTCGGCGTCGGTGTTTAATCTGTGGCTAACAAGGTATGCTCGAATCTGTGGTGTGCTTTAGGATCGGTGATACGTGATTTTCCCGGGCTTCGCTTCCACATTCGTTTTAGGGGTTCGATTTAGTGTCAAATCCGGTTTTCGGGGATCCGTTATTCCCAACATTGGTATCAAAGCCCTAGTTCATGTTTTCCCTATCCCTTTCATTTTTTTGATTGACTTTTCGCAAAAATATTCGGCCGACATGGATCGGGGCGAGAAATCCCGACACCCGAGCACTGTTCGTCCTTTTTTCTGAGTTTTCGTAAGTCAAAATAAATTTCTAAAGGCATAAGGTGAAAGAGCTCGTCGAGACAAGTTCGGTGACATGTCGTGTGCCGCGGGGAGATGCCGCACGCGCCCGAAGCGCCGGTATCGACCAGCGCGCGCGCCACACGCGCCGATCGGTGAAATGGCACGTGCGCCCGCCGGCGGCGAACCAGCACGCGCCGGTTGGCGAATCGACGTGTGCGACGTCACGCGCTGACGTCACCGTGACGTCACAAAACGGTAGGTAACCGCCGGGATGACGTCATCGCCGACGACGGTTGGCCGGGCGGTCACCGGCCGGCAAATAGATTGGCAACCCGACCCGATGGCGACCCAACCCGCGGACGCCTGGCACGCGCACGGCACGTGCTGGCTGACGTCTGCGTGACGTTAACCTGCGCACACGCACGGCACATGCGGTCGGTCCGTCCGACCCGGCCCGACCGGTCCGACCGGTTCGACGACCGGCGACCTGACCGTTGACCGTTGACCGACGACCGTTGACCGTTGATCGACGATCGTTGACCGTTGACCCCGAGAAAAAAAAAAAGGAATTTGTTTCTTTTTCAATCATGCCTATATGGGTTATATGTAATCCATTATTTATTCTGCATTTGTTGCATAAATCATAAAAAATTTTGTTTTTCCCTTGTGTTTATTATGGATTATAAGTGATCCATTTTTTAGTTCTGCATTTGTTGCAGGAACTAGGATGCGTTATGCACGGATACCTACAATCCCAAGAATGGACGAGGGAATTGCAAGACTTGAAAGGCTAATGAAAGAGTTAGCTAATTATTGGTGACATGACGGTGATTTAGCATCACATGTGGTTAGGGTCAATAAGATGATACAGGAAATCATCTGGAATGGTTATTTTATGCCGGATTTTGAGAAGGTGCCAGCTTTGATGAACACTCTTCCACCTGAATAGCAAGCAGTGTTGGATCGGCTATGGGAGGTCAACGTGGTCCTGGGTTATAGGAGTCTAGTGGAAGCTTTTGTAAGAGAGTACTATAGGATTGAGTTAACCAAAACTTCAATCCTTAGATTGAGCGCCACATGGCGCCGAGTGAATGCGCCTTGGTGGCAACATGAAAGCTCTCCAAAAGTTTTTCAATGGTGGGCAAATGTGCCTTCAGTTTTCTCAGATGTTTTGACTGATAGATTAGAAGGGACATTCCCTATTTATTTCTTAGATTAATTATGTAATGTCTACTACCTAATTGTTGTCGATGTAGCAACCGATATGTTAGTTGTATTATGTGAAAGCATTATTGTTTTATTGGATGTCAATTATTACTTGCTTTCTATTATTGCTGGTTGCTGTGGGTAGTTAGCTGTGGGTAGTTATAGAAGTTTTTGTAACTTCATAGAATTTATTTTGCATAAGACAATTATATTAATAATAATTTTGAGTTAGGATTTTTGGAGGATGATTGGAAACATAGTGACCTTTTGATTCTGAAGCCTTACTTGAAATTATTCATTAATATGACGGGTCTGTGCAAATAGGGATGCATAAATGATAGGCATTAATTATTCGTGCATGTATGTCTGATGTGTTCAGATCGATGTTTTCAGTAACTAAGAACGTAATTGCTGATATGAACGGCAACAATTATGAAATATTGAATATGAAGATTCAATATGTGCTGGAAAAGCAAGAAGCACTAGAAGCTCTTGACCATGTTATGAAAGATCTTGAGGATGCCATGCGCCACCTTGAGCTAGCTGAGGACCGCCTAACGGCATATGAGCCAAAAATAGATATTTGCTATGCTGGTTCTAGCTCAGATATGGCTTTGAGCTCTAAGCGCAAGCGTATTGATTCGTTCAATATGTGGGAATGCAAAGGATCAAGTCCTTATTGCAAGAAATCAAGAATTAACCAACACAAGAGAGGAAAATGTCATCAAGTGAAGAAAATGTCAAGGGTAAGGTGTTACAATTGTGATAAGAAGGGTCACTATGCTAGCAACTGTTGTGAGCCGAAAAAGTAAACACCTCTTGTACATTTGAGAACTTTGCTTATGTGTCAAGTTATGTATTATTGGCTGAATCCAATCCTTTGTGGACTGTAGATTCAGGAGCGACAGATTATATAGCGAAGGATAGAGGATCCTTCGTGGAATTCCGACGATACCAACTGGAACTAAGTGGATCTATATAGGAAATAACTCCAGAGCTGAAGTTAAAGAGATTGGTACCTGCCAATTGAACATGCGGGTGGACGCACCTTATTCCTACATGATGTTTTATATGTTCCGGAGATTCGTCGAAATTTAATGTCTGTTTTGGTATTGGTTAAGCTTATTTTTTAGTGTGAACTTCCATAATAAATGTGTAGATTTGTATTTGGATACAAACTACTATAGTTGTGGTCACATTCTAAATGGTTTTATTGTACTAAATGTTGACTGTGATGATGTCAATATATGTTATTCCTTTGTTTCACGTCTTCTACTTCATATGATAATGATGTGATTATGTGGCATGCTAGACTTGGTCATATTGGCCAACAACATATGAATAGACTAGCCAAGAAGGGCTTGTTGTGTCACGCCCCGATCCTCAAGCACGCACACATCCTTCTCACTTGGTCGATTTTATAATGCGATATCCCAGGACTAGTATCGCCGACCATATCATTTTTTAAGCACATGCGGAAGCAGTTATAAATCCCTTGACAATAAAACGATGGGATAGAAAAGCATGGCCATATTTTTCATATTGAAACTTATAACCAAACTTTTATACAAAACACAAACCGCTTCATAACTATTCACTTCAAAAGGAATTCTCAAAAGAAGATAGACTCTTAGTCCATCCAGGCCGTACTCAAGGCCCCTCTCAATTATATCTGCTTCTTTCCAAAAGTCCTTCTCCTTAAGTTTCACCTCCGAGATTTCCTTCCCAGACTCCTCCTTCTCAGCTCCTCATCGGGGTCCTGAAATGTTTTTCCCCAAACTGGGATGAGACTACGTCTCAGCGAGTTCTACCCCACTAAGCCCGATTAGTAAACCATTATACTATAGGCTGCCTAAACACGCACAGGGTAAAAGACGTACCTTGGCCTCAGATTCCACCTGCATGTTAGCACAGGTCAAATAGACACCCAAGCAATCACATCACAGATCGAAGCATCGATCAAATCGACCTAGTCGATTATATGTCAGGAAGACCACTTACGATCATCTCCATTCAATCATTCAATTCACAACATCTAACCAAGGCAATGAATCACATCAAGTCACACTCAGATCAAATCATCGATCAATCGACCTAGTCGATTACAAGTCAATCAGACCATCTCATGGTCATTTCCAATCAATCGGTCAATTCACAACATCAGATCAAGCAATGATCAATCGACCTAGTCGATTACATATCATCATGACCCATGCTTGGTCGGCACATTCAATACTATCTATAAGTCCGACCATAGTCCAGGACTGCTCACTCTAAGCTGATATATAGATAGTATAGCTTGCACTGAGCTGACAGGGTTAAGGTATACTACTCTCGCTAAGCTGACATATTACCCATAGGTTGATATAGTATACCGGTATACTGCTCTTACTAAGCTAACATATCGCCCGCAGGGTAATATAGTATACCCCTGATGCTCACCATAAGCTGATAAAGTGTACTGCTCGCGCTAAGCTGACATATCACCCGTAGGCTGATATAGTACACCAGTATATTGCTCTCGCTAAGCTGACATATCAGAGCCCATAGGATGATATAGTATACTATCCAACCATTCAATCCATTCCATCTGTTATACTTCTCGATAAAATAGCCGTGTGTGGGGACACGGTCGGCCTTAGCTAAAATATAATATTTTTCTTTCCATAACTCCCACATTTTCTGTAGTCCACCAAAACACTTTTGGTGCTGTCAACCGACACCCGGTTATTTTCCAACAATTAATCAAAGATTATTCCATTAAAGAATAATTCCCAATTTCACAAATAATTCAATTCAGCACAAAATAAAGCTCAATTAAATAAATGAATTGCGCCACAACAATCAGCACGAGATTTCAGTCGTCGGCCATCTCAATCTTAATTTCCGAAAAATAATTAATTATTAAAATTATTTCGAAAATTAATTATTAAACATTAAAAATTCCATTTAGCTCAAAATAAGGCCCAATTAAATAAACGGATTACACCACGATCACCAGCATAAATTTCCGGTCACGGGCCATCCCAGTTGAATTTTCGAAAAATAAATAAATAATTAATTAATTTTGAAAATTAAATAATTAATATTAAAAATTCAATTTAGCTCAAAATAAAGCCTGATTAAATAAACGGACTTCACCACAGACATCAGCATAATATTCCGGTTCCGGACCATCTCAATTGAATTTTCGAAAATTAAATAATTATTTAATTTAATTCCGAAAATTAATATTTAAATACTAAAAATTCCACTTAGGCCCGAAAAGCCTAATTGAAGCCCACTAAGGGTCGGAAAAAATCCCGAGGCACTTCCAATAATTAGTAGACCACGTCTACTTGCTAATTACACATTCAATTTATCTAATTCGCATCACAATTGGCTAATAATTGCTAATTTATTCTAATCTAACAACCTAAACATAATTAATTAAAACTAAATCAACCTTAAGCATAATTAGTCAGCTAATCTTGGATTAGTGAGATTACTCACCAAATCGCGCGCAAATCGGATCAATCCGACGGGGGCGACGCGAGGAACGAAATTTCCCAAAGCATGGCTTGAGCTCGGGGCCTAGAAACGGCCCAAAACGGCCCACGAATCGGCTGGAAACCCATTTCGTGGGTTCCGGTTCAAGGCTTGCCGGACCTAATCCGACGGCTAGGGTGACGAGGAGGCCGGCGGAGGGCGAGAGAGACGCCGGGACGCCGGCGAGCCGGGCGGTGGTCGGAGGTGGCCGGATTGCGGCCGGGAGAGGCCGAATGGCACGGACGACGCACGGCAGCGACGGTGAGGTGCGAAGGGGCGGTGGCGAAGCGCACGGCGAGCGGCAGACGCGCTGGTGCGGGCGCGGCGCGAGCGGCGGGACGGGGCGGCGACGGCGAGCGATCCCGTCTTCGTGCGGCTTCATTTTTCGTCTTGGTTCGCTGGTTTTTCACGAACAAGAGAGGAAGAAGAAAGGAGGGCCTTCGGTCACGAGGGGTGGGGAAGAAGAAAGAGGAGAGAGAGAGAGAGAGAGAGAGAGAGAGAGAGAGAGAAAAGTGATAAGCTTTTGACTAGTCAAAGAGGGAAAGGAAAGAGTGGGCGTGGGGAGGGGACGTCCGCACGAAAAGGGGAGGGAGAGGAGAGAGAAAAGAAGAGAGAGAAAAGGGGAGAGAGAGAAAAATTTAAATAATAATCTTATTCTTTTTCTTTCCTTTTCTAATTTCTTTTTGGTCTTCGATTTTTCCTCCGATAATTTCTTTCTTGGAATTTCAGGCTCGTCAATAATTTAACGGACGATGAGATGAGGTCCAAAAATTTGAATTGTGACATGCTCGAATATTCGATTCCCGAAACCAAATCAAATTCCATGATTAAAATCGACCGGACGTGATTTAGTCCAATCCAACCAATTAGGTAGCTTTTAGGGATTTTACCGCGGATATATCCCTTAACGGCTTCACCCAATAAGTTAGTTAACTCATGAGTGATCAGCTCAGAGAAAAAGGACCGTAGGCACGCCGACGATATGCACATTTCATTTTATCGAAACGGGGTCGAATTTCAGGATGTCACATGTTGGGCAACATTGAAAAAGTCGATTTGCCCATATGTGAGCATTGCCTAGTAGGAAAAATGATAAGGAAAACATTTGGAAAAGATAAAATAGCTGAACTTCCTCTGCATTTAATCCATTCTGACGTCCGTGGTTCGATGAATGTGAGAAGAAGACATGGGGCTGTTTTTTTCATCACTTTTATAAATGATAATACTCGATTCGGATATGTATATTTGATTTATCATAAATCTGAAGCATTAAGTTGTTTCAAAAGGTTTATGAATCAATTAGATAAGAAAATAAAAGCATTAAGATCCAATCGAGGTCGAGAATATTTATCTGATGAGTTCAGAAAATAATGTGATGAAAAAGAAATGGAAAGACAGTTGTCTATTCCATATGCTCTTCAACAAAATGGTGTTGCAGTGAGAAGAAACAGAACCCTACTGAAAATGGTTAGGTCCATGATGGCGCATGCTAACTTACCTATTACCTTTTGGAGTGATACGTTGTTAACTGTTGCCTATATACTTAACCGAGTGCCTTCCAAATCAGTTACTTCCACTCCATATGAGTTACGGATAGGTAGAAAATCGGACTTAAATTTTCTTAAGCCATGGGGTTGTACTGCCTATACTCATGAGTCCTCTCACAAGTTTGGGAAATTGGGTCCCAAAGGAAAGAAGAGTATTTTCATAAGATACTCTGAACACTCGAAATGGTATGTGTTCATAGGTAAGTAGGAAAGTGAGAGTATAACTGAATTTGAATCACGGGATGTCACATTCTTAGAGGATAAATTTCCTAAGAAGGGCGAAATAGGTGAGGATTACTCCCTATTTGAAACCTTGGATAAAGATAATGGTATTAGTGGAGTTCATCCAAGTGGGAGTAATATGAGAAGTGATGAATTGAATTCAACTTATTCTCAATTGCAACCACATAATGAGACGACGTCATCATTATCTAATCCTAGTGGGAGTATAATAGGGAATGATGTGCTAAGTGTACAATCTCCCATACGGTGAACAAGTCGCGAAAGTATTCCTTGTCAACGTTTTGACAATGAGGGAGAAACCTTTATGATTGCTCCGCAAGATTAGGATGAGCCAAGAAATATTAATGCGGCTCTGAATTGCCCTAGTAAGGAAAAATGGATTCATGCAATGGAAGAGGAAATGGAGTCAATGAAATCAAATCAAGTCTGGGAACTGGTTGATCTTCCAAAAGGATGCAGAGCTATTGGAAACAAGTGGGTTCTTAAAATAAAGCGAAAAGCTGATGGCTCGATAGAAAGGCATAAGGCTCGCCTTGTGGCGAAGGGGTATAATCAACAGGAAGAAATTGATTATGAAGATACTTTTTCTCCTATAGTGAGATTTACCTCGATTCGCATTATTCTGGCAATAGTGGCTAATATGGATCTTGAGTTGCATCAAACGGATGTAAAGACTGCTTTCCTCAATGGAGAATTAGAGGAAGAAATATATATGGAACAATCTGCTGGTTTCATAATGGAAGGCCAAGAAGGTAAGGTATGTTGATTTTTAAGGTCGATATATGGCCTTAAGCAGTCATCGAGACAATGGTATATACGTTTTCATAATGCCATAATAGCATATGATTTTATAATGATTGATGAGGATCATTGTGTATATATCAAAAGATCCGAGGATTAATTTGTGATCATATCATTATATGTTGATGATATATTAATTGTTGCCGGAAGCAATATGGAGTTTGTTAACACTGTTAAGAGTTGGTTGTCTTCCAACTTTGCGATGAAGGATATGGGTGAGGCTGCATACATTCTTGGAGTTAATATTTCAAGAGATCATTCGAAGAGATCGTTGTCTCTTTCGCAAGAAACATATATAAATAAGGTTCTTGAACGATTTTGTATGCAAAATTGTAAACCTACAGACACTCTTATTGCAAAAGATGAAGGATTGAGCCATAGACTGTGTCTAAGGACTCCACAAGAGAAGGAACAAATGAAACATGTTCCTTATACTAGTGCTGTTAGAAGCTTGATGTACGCTATGATGTGTACAAGACCTAGCATATGTTTTTGCAGTTGGAATGGTGAGAAGATACCAATCCAATCCAGGTCCAGCATAATGGAAAGCCGTTAAGAGAATACTGAGGTATCTAAAGAGGACTGCTGATTATACGCTGAGTCATTAAGGAAAGGATTTGTGACTCTGAGGCTATACTGATGATGATTGAGGAGGAGATTTAGATGAAAGAAAATCTACCTTTGAGTTTGTTTTCTTACCGAATAATGGCACCATATGTTGGAGCAGTAAGAAACAAACGTGTATAGCCTTGTCCACGATGGAAACTGAGTTTGTGGCATTATCAGCAGCAATATAAGAAGGTGTTTGGCTTAAGAGATTGTTGGATTATTTAGGTGTTATTGAAAGGCTGCAGATTCATTATTGGTTAACTATGATAGCCAAGCAGCAAAAGGGAACATCAAAGATCCAAAATATCATGGCAAGACCAAACATATAGATACCAAGTAAAACTTTGTCAAAGATATGGTTGTACGAAAGGATGTGAACTTACAGTACATATCTACGCATAGAATGGTAGCAGATCCTATGACAAACCCAATACCTAGAGATGTATTTTTGTGGTCATATGAAATCTCTAGGATTACGTACAGTTTGATGTACTGGATTGTAATTTCCCTAAGTATTCACATTTGATGAATTTGTATTTTCATCATTAATGCCTATGAATCTTTGTTTGATCTTTATGCATCTTAATGCTCAGTGCATTACTTTAAGTTGAGAAAGTATGTCGGACAGATATAAGATTGACCCACTCACACGGGTAATCGCCTCTATTTACTGTGTGATAAATAGAGATGAGACTGTTTTTAAGCTTATTATCTAGGTGATAATCGAGAGCTCAAGCTTAAAACACGTATGTCGCCTTAACTGAGTGTTAAGATGATGACATAATATGTACTATGTCCGAAAGTAAAATACCCCACATATTTTACTTTATCTGTCTATGATGCCATATGTGAGTTCTGATGAATTTTGTGAATGAGTAGATACGTGAACTCAAGTTAGACATTGGGTATGTCTGAACTATCATCTGTACGATATTGAAGGTGTAGACATACGCTTCATGAAAAAGGGGTTAATACCGTAATACGTATTTCATACTACGTATGCATGAGACGACCAATAAAAGTGGCAAAAAGTTTGATCTCAACTTTTATGTCGTATGAGACTCTTGAGGAAAAGAGTTCCTCAATTTTAGTCCTCTCATGACTTTTACTTATTCTCAAGATTTCTATTTAGTGTTTGTTATCTTAGGATGTTGCCAATGGTCATAAGTTTGATTCGATCTAATGGGACATTTCTAGAAAAGCAAGCTAAACTGAAATTGAGAGTTTGAAGGAAAGAGGAAGATCGAATTTGGAGAATCACATTGTAGTTTTGTATTCACCGGTTAACCAATTATGACTGTTTTTGTGATAATCATAATTGTGAATACAATATATATATATATATATATATATATATATATATATATCATTATTTAAAAGAGATCAAGAGAGATATAAATGTGATCGATCGATCTAGGGTACTGCATACTAAATCTACTCAGAGTGAGACGTCCATTATGAGCTGCTATATATTCTTAACAGATGTATAGCAACGAGCTCTCAAAATATGCTGGTCGCACGGATTATTCACCGGTATGAATATTGAAGAGAGGTAAAGAGAATCTTGTTCAACCCACCATGTGCGAGTGGGAGATGATGGTTTTATATGAGATGGGCTTAAGGCCCGTTCGCCCATGTCGGGCCTAGAAGCTCGGCCCACAGAATTAGGGCCTGTGGATGGAGGGACGTATAAAAGGGAGGAGAGAGAGGGAAAACGCACCTTTTTGGAATTAACGTACGTCTCCCTCTCTTTCAACGTTCTCTCTCTCTCTCCAAGGAACAGTAAGTAAAAAGAAGCGACGCCATCTTCCTTCCAAGCGAATTGTCGTCATCGGATCGAACATGACTAAATTCTTTTCCTCTTTTCGGCGTCGGTGTTTAATCTATGGCTAACAAGGTACGCTCGAATTCGTGGTGTGTTTTAGGATCGGTGATACGTGATTTTCTCGGGCTTCGCTTTCGCATTCGTTTTAGGGGTTCGATTTAGTGTCGAATCTGATTTTCGGGGATCCGTTATTCCCAACAGAATGGAATTAAGGAAATAACTTGATTTCATTTATATAATAAGTTTTAGTACTTAATTACATTGTTTGAAAGTTGCAAATCTCAATTGTAATTTCTCGATAAATTCTAAGACTCTAATGCACTTATCCATTGAGAAGAGAATCGACAAGGTCATGATGGCAGTCGTAAGATGCGAAGAATAATCTTGAGAAGACAACATGTGTCAAGTACTTTTGTTTTGTTCATACTTCGTAATAGTTAACTAGACATCTTGGATTGAGATTTGGATAAGCTCCTACGTAAAAATCGAGGTATCTACTCCTCTAGAACAGGAAATAATATTTCGCTCTAACTTCAGAATAATGTGATCAGGAACAGGGCATAGCAAAGAAGCGAAAACATCGAGCACTCAAATCCACTTCCGTTGTAAATCTCTCCGAAATTACATCAACGTGCCATTACATGCCTCTCGAAGGCACCCCGTACCAATGGTGAGTTTTCATCCTTGGGTTCACCTAAAAATATTCGTTGACAACTTATAAGCTAAATTTACTGCAGAAAGAGACTTTTAACCATTCTATAAGGGCTCGCCCTATTTTCATGGCTCCGTCTTGTTGAATTGAATTAATTATATTATCTCTTGAGATTCTTACTCTCCATTTACAATCATTCTTCTTTTTTTGACATTTTTTCTTCTTTTTCTTTTGTTTCAATTTTATTAAAAGACAAAATTACCCACATCCATTTTAAACAACTTTTTCTCACCCTAACAGCTTCTTCTACACCCATTACATTTCAATGTTTCCTTTATGTTTGTTTTCTTCTGAACGTAGCCTCCATTGTTGTAATTTGAGCAATCACTAATCATATATCAACATAAAGAAATATTAATTTTATGGGTTAATACCCTGAAAAATCTCAAACTGGTACACACGTGACAAATTTGTCCCAAACTATTTTTTTGACCATGAAAAATCCTTAACTGGTACACCTGTGATAAATTTACCCCGATTGACCATAAAAAACCATGAACTTGTATATTTATGACAAATTTACCAAAAAATAATTTATTTGACTGCCAAAAATCTCAAACTGGTACGTTTGTAACAAATATACCCCATGTTAAATTGGATTAATGCCACAAAAAAATCACAAAAATTGTAAACTGTGACAAACGAAGAGTAAAATCCCAAATTAGTATACTAGTTAATTGTCTTTTTTTTGGTTAAGCATATACTAGTTAATTGTCACGTGTCATTTAACTTAATAATTTGATACTAAAATTTAACGGAAACTAACAGAAGGTAAATTTATCATAAGTGTACCAATTTAGGATAAAATTGTCAAAAATGTGCCAGTTTAGGGTTTTTTGTTGTCAAAAAATTAGTTTGGGATAAATTTATCACATGTGTACTAGTTTGGAGTTTTTTTAGGGTATTAACCCTAGTTTTATTTGCAAATTGTTTATTTTTCTAAATTATAATCACGATGGTGAATTTTTTTACTTCAATATTGTGGTTGATGTATGCATTGTATACGATTTAATCATTTTCCATTGCATTTTTTTTGATAGTTTATATATATATATATATATATATATATATATATATATATTTATATATATATATATATATATATATATATATAGAGGAAGAATATGGTAGGCTTTGGGTAAGTCTAGTTTGGAATTTTTTGGATGTATGAGGTGAGGCTCCCCAGTGTGAGGGATGTATGACTTTACTGATGGATATAGTGAAGTATATAATGTTTTCTGTATTGTTTTTGTCAGCAAAATGGGTAAATCTTGCTGATTCTGTCTCCACTAGAATTTGCTCATAATAAGCAAGGGTTTTGTTTGTATTGTGTGGTTTGAATAACCAGTTTTTTAGAAATATGTTTTTTGCAAATTTGATTGGATCTTCATCGAAGAATTCATCTTCTACAATCAATATTTTTTGAAATGATGTTTTGGGAAAAAAATTTGATTTTTGAGATTGAGGGGTTGCCTGTGGCCTAATAATCACCTCATTCGAAATCCTTTTGTATTATGCTTGCTTTTGTGTAGCAAGTGGGGAAGAATTGTTGCTTACCTCGATAGCAACAGATGTCTCCTTTTTTGCTGTGTTTTGTAAGGACTGGGCAAGTAACAGAATTGTTTCTTTTGGTATCATATCGACTAGTTGTTTAAAGGCTAACGTGGGATTAGATGATATATGTTATATTTTCACGAGTGTTTGGTGTAAGAATTACTGGTTGTCTTCTGTCATTTCAAGCCATGTTTTGATAGATGTTAAGCCTTTCGGCTTTGGTGGTGTATTGGAGGGTTTGGCAGTGGCTTTGCCTTTGCCTTTGCCTTTGTCTTTGTCTTTTTTGGATCTTGGCATATTGGTATCCCTTGTAAAAATTCTCTTGTGAGAAAATCAGGCAATGAATTTGAAGAACCATTTATAAATTCAATGTCAAAATCGAATACTGACAGTATGGCTTGCCATCTGGCCAAGATTTGTTTTGATGCAACATTTAAAACGTCTTTTTGTAAAATGTCTTTGGCTGATTTGCAATCAATTTTTAAGAGAAATTTTTGATTTAATAAATCTCATTGGAATTTTGATATAGACAAAACTATAGCAAGTATTTCTTTTTTGATTGTCGAATAATTTTGTTGAGTGGAATTCCAGTGTTTTGATATAAACTGAATAACTTGTTCTTTGTTGTTATTGATTTGTTTGAGAATGCCACCACATCCTAATTCTGATACATCTGTTTCTACTATTTTGAAAGTGGAAGGGTCAGCAAGGTGTAGACAAGGTATATCTTCCACATGTATTTTTATTTGTTTGACAATGTCTGTATGGACAGAGGTCCAGGGTGGAGGATCCTTTCGTAACCTTTGATGTAAAGGTTTACAAAGGATATTTATATTGGGAAAGAAATCTAAAATATAGTTGAGACTACCCAAAAACCTTTGTAATTGAGTTTTGTATTTAATCTCATCTGGGAATTTATCAGTAAAAGAGATTGATCTTTCTATGGGAGTGATGGTACTTAAATGGATATAATGTATATTGCTTCAATGTATCTATTGATAATGAAACTGCAAATGGAGAATAGCAATCAATCAAGTCAACAAGTTCATTTTAAACATTACGATGTAATTTTCTAGTGCGAGAGGTTTTTTTTTTTTTTAGGTAGTTTGTAGACGCATGTTTTTGCTTAAGGTTATGTTGTCTCTATAAAAGGATCAAAGGAGACAAATATGTTCTTCTTGGTTGTGACAAAGGATGTAATTATCGCGATTGACATAATATATTTAGAGAAATACTTATGTGATTATTCTTAATCTACTGTAAGGATAACAGCCTATTTTGGGTCACAAAAAATGAAAAAAATAATTAAAAATCATTGTGGGATCCACTCCTTCAAGAACTTGTAACTCACAACATATTATTATTTTAATATTAGGCAAAGATTGTTGTGCTAGCAAAGTCCATATTTCTATTGCACATCGAGAAGAAAGATAGTATCATGTTTGATTGACTATCCTTTTGGAGTTTGTAACTATAAATATAAGAATAGATTAGGGTCACTCAAAATATTTAATGAATCATACAATAAATAATTAAAAATTTGACTATTAAATTCACTAAATAAAGTGAAAGTTGAGTAGTTAATGTACACAGACTATAACATAACAACACATTTTGAAGTTATAATAAAACAAACTGAGTACTAAAATTGGCTGATGGTTGTTTTCCCTTTTACTTGTGCTTAGTTTTTTTTTTTTAATAATAGTTTCATAGAACAAAAAAATAAATATATACCTCATCAACACAATAATTATTTTTGTTGTCAAATAATTAGTTAGTTGTCTGTCAAATAATTTTTTTTTGGGGAAAAGACGTACATCAACTTTTTTTCAAATGGAAAAAAGAAAAGGAAAAAAAACCAAAAAAGAAGAAAATAAAAGCAAACAATCATCTTAAATCAAGAGCGGCCCTTTGTCACCTTAATAAATGTTGTTTAAGAGAAGCATTGGTGATTTCATCTCTATTAAATTCAAACAAAAAAAAAAGAGAAAAAATGTAAAAAATAATCTTTACGTCAAGAGTGTGCACAAGGGATAATGTAGTCATTCAATGTGAAAGGAGGTGTTAGGAGATAATAAAGAGGTGAAAATAGCTTGACCCAAAATGAAAAAAAAAAAATCAGAAAAAAAATGCAGTCTATGTCGAACACAGATGATTCTTTCTACCCCATCTTAGGGCGGTAAAGAGTACTATAGTGTGGTAGATATAGATTAGAAATAGTAACTTAGTTGCGTGGTAAATATGTCTCAAATGAGGCAAAAATCTATAATGCCATTTTAGTATTGACAAACATGTATTTGTGGCAACGTCTTATGGTAAAACTAAAGTCTTCATTGATAAACCAGGAAAGTCATTAGAAAGTTTACCTCGTTATCCTACAATCACTATGTCTTTTATTAGTACATCTTTTAATATTGCTGAACTTGTCTCAACAACACTCTCCTTTTCATCAATATTAAGAAAAGATTAAGATCGATTAACAAGTTTCAATTAGCACTTGGTTAAGAACTGAGTGCTTTATAACATACCTTCCTTAGTTGGAACTTGGCTTGCGCGTCTAAAACTTGCCAATATTGTCTAAATTTTAAAGTCACAATCGACTAGAAGAAGATAACCATTTCAATGGATGTTGGGACCCTTTCGTCAACTTAACTTATACCTTCGATAAGACTTATGAAGATGACCATAAGTGGGTTAACTTAGTTTAACATTTCTCAAGTCAAGTCTACTTTAAAAGGCATAATCTATTGTAACTGAGACAAATCTGCCAGCGAGGATGAGATAGTAATGGGTGCAGCATCAAGTCGACATTTTCTCTTTTGTTACATAAATTAAGAAGGTGAAGATTGCAAGTAGTGTCCGTAAGATTCATGTTGATAGGTCGCATGCACATTGTTACCCAATTAGAAGCAAATACATTAACTATTTTCAAATCACATAAGTGTTTGTCCGTTTTCGTGGTTATTTGACATGATTTCTATATTTCGACTTTTAACTTTTTCTGTATATTATAGAATTTATAATCAGACATTCTTATATTAAGTAACATTGGATTTTATTTTTAAGTATAAAATGTAATATCTAAAGTCATAAAAATAATTTCATAATTTTGGGCGAACGATATTATAAGTGTCAAAAGTTATGTACGACGTCTGCTTTAGTGTTAATTTTTTTTTTCGTTCAAAGCACTTTAGTGCCACATTTAAAAAAAAAATGATCACTTAAGTGCCAACTCTAGTCTGGATCATTGGAAATCCGATGTGGTCATATTTTATTAATTTCTCAGTCCTGCATGGCTCACTGGTATGCCTAGTCAGCATCTAAAAGTTGTATATAGTGATCGTATGAGTGCAGAATTTTGTTTAAGTGATTACTGTTAGCTATATGCCTTAAAGCAATCATGTAATAGTTACATGTTAGGGATCAACCTATAAATATGAATGAGTCTATAAGATCAATTATGATTGAACCTATTCTTAAGGTGTTAATAATATGTATGATAGGTTTACAGTTATGCTAAATTTTTAAATAGTTTCCGGTTGATGAATCATTAAGAAGATATTGATGATCCTATTAAGACTAGTGTGTTCTCAAACTTGACCATTTAGTATTGAATATATAATGGGATGATGAGTCACAAGTCATTGGGTATTGTAATATCTAAGCTAGAACATAGATGCTTGTCTTCGACAAGCTCACTGAACATGACATGCATATAACGATTAGCAACATGAAAGCTTTTAGTGGGGTCAATGTTTGATCATTCATGCTTTGATCTAGTGTAAGATCCTTAGACTTGAGGCACGACGCTGACTTGTACGTTGGATGGTTGTGGCTCACAAGTGCACATATTGACTATTCGTCGCGTCTCTATACTTGATGGTCATAATTTTTTCACATACGGAAATATATGCGTGTGCAATATGGAATATGTCTTCTTGTTATACATAGATATACAAGATTAATGTTCTATGCGATTTAATCATGACATCGTATTGAAATCATCTACTGGGGATGTAATCGAGAATGAATGGTTCATGTCTCGTAGAATACATATTAATTAGATTTGGGTATATGATCGAATTGGTGGCTTGACTAATAATTCCGTTGCCTCTGTTTGATTGGGACATGGTGAGACAGAATGATCAAATTACACGGTCACCAAAGCTGACAGTTTAATTATGTTCTTTAAACATTTCATATTATCTAGGTAATTATGATATAGTACTAAACATTACTCATGATTTGTAGGAATAGGAGATTGATCTAGACAATCGGTTCTCTTGGTTGTGGTAATGTGTTAATACAAGTCCTATTGCCAGCTTAGTAATGAACCTAGGGATGTCACATGCCATAATCAATTAAAATGATGTTTAAACGAGAGAGATAATATTGCAAATGTGTTTGCAGTTGAGCCAATCAAATTGAATCAGGCTACAAATAAAAGATTTGAAAGGAGCTTTAGACTTTAGAAAGTCTGAAATATAAAGTTTGAAACCCACTTTAGACTTTACAAAGTTTGAAATGGGTTTTAGACTTGATGGCTGAATCAAAATCTAAAGTGTGTTCAGATTCAATGACCGAATTAATAATTTGAAGTGAGTTCAGAATTAATAATTGCATTAATTATCTGAAGTGAGTTCATAATCAATAGCCAAATTAATAATTTGAAATGGTTTCAAACTTAACAGCTAAATTAAATATCTGAAACGGTTTTAGATTTAATGGTCGCATTAATGTTCTAAAACGGTTTCGGACTTAACGGCTACATCAATGATCTAAAACAGTTTGGTCATATTAATGATTTGGAATGGTTCTATTATCAATAGGTAGTTTAATGATCTGAAACTATTTCAGATTCAAATGACTAATTAATTTAATGCCTAGAATAAAGAATCACAGTGGTTACGAATTTAATGCCCAGAATAATGCTCTGTAATGATTAGATAGTTAATGTCCGAATTAGTGCCTGAAACGGTATCATAACTTATGTTACGGTCGAATTAATTCTCTAAAATGATTTTAGAGTTAGTGAGCTGATTTAAATATGATTTGGATTGATTTAAAAGGAAAATTGAGAGAGTAGATCGAGATGGTTGATAATCGACAATCGACAATTGAGAATGTTGATAGTGATCAACCAAGCATTTACACACGAGAGCAATTGCTAGCACAATTGTAATTGTGAGATCCCTCAATTTCTCTCTATTATTTGACATAAGATTAGTGGTATGTCTGAACTAGAGGTATGACACTTGTGCGATTGGATCTGAAGAGTGTCAGAATCTACATCACAAAGAGATAAGATGTTTTGGATCTGAAGAACGTCGGAACTAGTATTATGAAAAGACATCAAATGTTTGTGATCAAAATTCCAAGAATGTAAGAAACGATGTTATCAAAAGATCAAACATTCGTAGTCGCAATCTAAAGAACGTCAGAACTAATGCTGTGAGCACATTAGATATTCATGGTTAGAATCTAAAGAATGTCAAAACCAAAATTTTTAGCAAGGACTAAGGGTGATGTGATTAGTCTACTTCTCATTTCTACATGCTTTTATTACAATACACGAACAATGCTTTGGAAATACGTGTATGAGCATATTTACTTCTGCTGCGAATTAGACTTTGATTCAAATTTACCTATGCATGTATTCTTGTTTATTGAAACAAACACCAACAATTAGTTTAGTACTGTCGCGACCAATTTTTCGGGGTGGGTGAACCATCTAAAATTTGGCTAATGGATTATTAAGCCTAGACTTAATTCGGGCTCTCCTCAGCCCATACCAATTCGCGACTTAAATTCAAGTTCTTAACATGCAATTTATTTTTTAAACAGGAGTCGCCACTAATCTATTTTTTTGGTGGGTCGATTAGAAACCCAAGTAAAGTAACGGGAGTTTCACTTTACTCTTACGAACCGAGACTATGGGTACGGGGACTTGGTTACACTAGATTTCTCTAATGCCCTTTCGGTACCGTTCTTTTATTTTCAAAAAGTGTTTTTGCAGGCAGCTTAAATTGAGTTTAAATTTATTTTCCTAACATGTGAGGTGATCATGCGGGTACGCAATCCATCAATTTAACACCCAGATAAACGATAAATAAATTGCAAAAACTTATCTCGAAGTAACAAAAGCATCTGCAATGTTAATTCAAAATCCATATCAACAACCTTAGATATGGTTTCTAATTAACACGTAATTTTCTTTTTTTGTTTTCATTGATTTAATGAGTCATGCAGTGCAATATAACTAAATGACCTAATTCTAATGACATGCAATTTCTAATTAAATGGGCCTAGCAAAAATACTAAATGACATGCATCCCAGTGAATCTAGCTCTAATGACGTGTATATGACATTTTTTTCTTTTTCCTAAAACAATGCATTTTATCATAAAACTAATTTAACCTATGACATTTTTTGTATTTTTCATGAAATTCGAAAATTTGGTGAAATGTGAAAATTACCTAATTAGATTAAGATCCTATTTAATTTATATTAGGAATTAGGTTGAGCCAAATCCTAATTTAAACTAAAACATTATCTTAACTAAATAATTTTAAAATGTGATATATCAAAAAAATACCTAAACTTATAACAAATTAAGAAAAAATATTATCTAGAATTAAACTAAGTGCAATTTAATCCTAACATGCAATGACATGCAAAATATGCTTTAACACTACATGACACGTATATGATGATTTTTTTTTGTTTAATTTCGAAATTAATAATTGCCAAATAATTAAACATGCAATCCAAATTTAAAACTAACATCCTAGATGAATGCAATCTAATTCAAAGATATCATCTAACCTAGATATCATCTAAACATGCATTTTAAAAAAACTAACCTATCATGCAATCAATCCTAATCTACATGGGATGGGAATGCAATTTTTTTTTTGTATTTTCGGGATAAATAGAACAACTATGAGATAAACATCAAACCAACCATGATCGTCAAGAATATTATCCATCACTCAATTTGAAATTCAAATTTGATTATCTCGCTAATAAAATCGATAAATTGATCTTAAGCCTTAAAGATCAAGATATCGTTTTACTCCCGCGTGAATAATTATTCCATCTAAAGCCTTATAGATAGAATAAAAATTCGTGCGGTTGCGAATTGGATGCTACATTAGGGAATTTCAATCATGTATTGGAAAAAAAATCACACAGAGATAAAATATCAAACCCACAAACAAGATAAACAAATCTACCTAATAAGTTAAATCTACCTAAAAGATAAACCTATCAAATAAAGTAAAATAGATCTATACCTAAATTTGAATTTTTCCAAAAAAAACCAATCGGTAGAACAGACCAACGATGGGCACAGCACGGCACGGCTCAGCTTTAGGGCAACGGTTGTGGCAATATCTCGGCTTGGCTTGGCACAATTTGTGACGATTTCGATGGGCTAATGTTCGGGACATCAATGTGGCGTCGAGTTAAACATGGAACGGCAACGTTGACGCAGCAAAATCAGCAAGCTTCACCGATATTGGATTGGGTCGTGATGGACACGATTCAAGCCTAGGAACTCACGGACACGCCTACACCGATACTGCTCAATCCACTTTGAAGCACACCTCGACACCTGGACGTGGGCAGCAAATTGGGACAGCAAACAGTCAACGTTTGAAGATCCAAATATTTGCTGGAGAAGTTGAGGAATTTGCTGTGATGCTCAGCCCTCCTTGACGCGCCCTTGGACTAACGTGGCAGAACAATGGGAACAGCAAATTAGTTGACGTTGGGCGCCCTTCACAGACAAAACACCGGCACCGAGAAGGATGCTGCAGGCACACGTGGAGATCACCGGTGTCGATGGAGCCTCCTTTGAACTTCCGAAGGTAAAAGGCACCGAGAAGGAGCTGCAGGCACGCGTGGGGATCACTGATGTCAATTGATCACCGAAAATCAAAGGGCAGCACACGTTCGCCAACGATTCTCCCTCACGATCCGTCCCTCTCTCTCGATTCTCAACTTTTCGTCCTCAATTGTCCGGGGCTTTTACTCGACGGAAAGGACTCCTTTTATAGGCCAAAAAATTGTATCTTGTATATTTCATTTCTAATTTTGCCTATGCACGATACTATTGAATATATCATTCTATCCCGCGCAATATTTTCAAATATTTCATTCGAAAATTTCCTTTCTGTCAAAAATACATCACTCGGTGTATATTGCCTAAATATATGAAAATCCCAACGAAATATGTGAAGAATTTTGCACTCGCCGACGGTCCAATAAAATAAAAATGTTCCTAAACTATATGCCATGTTATTATTTTTTATTTTTATTTTAGTAAAAATTAACCCAAAAATTGTGCAAAAATTTAGGTGTCAACAAGTACCAAGCACGCCAAGTGGAAATGCCACATGCACTGGATTTTTTAATAATATTCCAAGATATAAATTTTTAATTATAAAAGCCATGTATTATTTTTTGCCGGAATTGATCACCATTGGCACTTAAGTAATCGTTTTCTCTCTAATTTGTCACTTAGGTGATCTGGTGAATATTTTTGACATTAATTAAGCGCCAACATTACATAATTTTCTACAAGTTATCTTATTATGTTATTTTTAACGGAAATTCGAATGGGACTTATCTTTACTTTATCCATCACATACTTGCTTCGTAATTCTCTATTTCAAATCTGATGGTAATTTTGTTTGGATCGATTTTTAGGTTTTAATCGGTTCCCAAATTTGATTCGAATTTTTTGTGTCCCATAAAAAATCACTTTCATTCGGTATGGGCAAGAGTAGTTGCGTGACTCGGGAGGAGTTTGTAAGGAAGACAACGTGTATCAAGTACTTTCGTTTTCGTCAACGTTCGACTCAAAAGAAAAATCTCATGAAGATCTCGATTTTTATTACTTCTTCTATTAACTGATGTAATGTTGTACGCCAGGAATTTTTTTTTTGGGTAGATTCAAGGATATTTGTGTACCCCGGGTCCAGGGAGTATCTTTTTTTTGTTCATATTTTGTTTCTTTTTCTCCTGGTTGAATTGTTCACACTTTATAGTAGTTAAAATATAAAAGTAGTTAAAATATTCTACTTATTGTATCACATTTTTCGTCTCCATGAGGATTGTTTGTCTAAAAACGAACGTGGAACATATCTTTCGAGAAGAAAATTATTCTAATGATTGCCTCAATAAGTGCTAGACACTAGCTTCTTTTCACTCCTTCCTTGGAGGTTATTTCATGTTTTATTATGTTATAAGATATGAGAAAATTATAAAAAAAGTTTTAAATCTATTATAATTATATCAATTCAGTCCCAATTTTTTTTATGGCTAATTGATTTCTAATTTTTTACAATTGTGCCAATTCAATCCATCAAACTAAAATTGGTCGGTTGGTGCCGACATGACCGTCGATTGGCGCCAATGATAATTTTTTAATAATATTTTATTTTTAAAAATTATTTTATTAATTTTTATCTTTCTTTCTCTTTTTTTTTTCCTCCTCCCTTCTCCTCCCTCCTTCTTCCTTTGGCTCCAACGACCACCCGAGAGGGAGGGCTAGCCGATCGTCGACCGAGGTGGCTGGACGAGCTCACCTTACTATCACTAGGTGAGCCCTCGCCTAGCCATTGATGGGGCGAGCCCTTGTTGGATCTAGCAAAGGCTTGCCTCGTTGTCATTGGGTCTACCAAGGCGAGCCCCCACAGAATTTGGCAAGGGTTTGCCTCGCCAATCAATGAGCTCGGCCCTCGGTCATTGGATGAGGAAAGCTCACCCAGTCATTGGCAAGGCGAGCCCTCGCCAGATCCGATGGAGGCTCGCCTCACCAATGGCTAGGTGAGCTCGCCCTTGCCCAACAACATTGAGGTGAGCTTGCTTGGCCGCCTTAGTCCGGCGATCAGCTAGTCCTCCCCTCTAGTTGGTGGTTGGAGCCAAAGGAAGGAGGAGAGAGGAGGAAAAAAATATTCAAAAAATAAAATATTATTAAAAATTGTTGTCGGTGCCAACTAGCAACCACATTAGTGCCATTTGGCTAATTTTGGCTGAATGGACTGAACTGTCATAATTGCAAAATATTTAAAGCTTAATTGGCCAAAAAAAATAAGTTTAGAATTGAATTAACACAATTGTAATCAGATTAAGATTTTTTTTGGTAATTTTCTTTATAAAATAGGATAGTATATTATTGACGATAATTTTTATTTTTTCCTTTAGCCTTTTTTCATAGAAAAAATGAATGTGGAAAAAGAAAATGATCATCTAGACCTCATTTGTTTCACAGAAAAAATAAATGATTAGGAAAATATTTTTTGCTTGAAATAATTAGTCAATGAAAAATATTTTCATTAATGATAACAAAATATGTCTAAATATTTTCATAATTTTCATTGACGATAAAAATATTTTTCATTCATTCATTTTTGTAAATGATATAAATATATATTTTAAAAATAATTTAAAAATAATTTATTTTCTGCGAAATAAACGTATTCTAGCACGCTTGGTCCAAATACTACTGTATTTAGATATTGAGCCCGATCCAAGAGATGATTGCAGGTGCATATGCATTAATTAAGGTAAAGGAATTAAGCAGAAGAATTTCACATCGATAGAAACAATCGAACTCTACCCTCCAAATGACAAGGTTGAAGACTAGACGTATATAAGAACACAAAATTCTGTAAAGCTAGAACTCCTCGCGAAAGGATTTGGGAAATAGCCAGAACAGGAAATAAGACTTTGCTGTAACTTCAGAATAATGTAGCCAGGAACAGCCTAATGCAGAGAAGCGAATCCACTTCAGTTATTAATCTCTCCGCAATCGACCATCAACGTCCCATTACGTGCCACCCAAACGCATCCCCTCCTTCCGGAAAGTTTTCATCCTCGCGTTGATCCCGCGCTTCCGGAGAGTTTTCATCATTGCATTCACCTACATGCAGCTTCTCTATGGTGCGTCTTATTTCTTGCAGACCTTCAATATTTTTAATCTCCCTGCATCGGCGGATTTCTAAACTTTTCAACATCCTCAGATTTGATATGTTAGGCAACTCTCGGAGATAATCACAGTCTGAAAGCATCAAACTTCTCAAGGAGGTTAACTGGCCAAGCCCGTCGAGATTCTGTATTTCGCAGTGAGATATATCTATGATCTCCAGGGCTCCTAGTTCTCCAAGCCCTTCAACCTCTCTTACTGCAGAGTGTGAGAGCCGTAACTCGGTCAATCTTTTCAAACACTGAACAGTCGGCAATCTTTTCAATGATAAACAGCCTCGAACTGACAGGAACGACAATGTCGAAGGAAGTTGCTGTATTCTCCTGAGGTTGGAACCCGACACGACAAGTTTCATCAGCTGAGGGAGACATTCGTCCCTCAAGCAAAGGTCCGTGATCTGTGAATGAGACAACTCCAACACCTTCAGCCTCGGAAACCTTTTGGACCAAAGAAAGGAGAGAACCAACACCCTGGTCAGGATGGAATTCATCATCCTCTGCGTTGAGCGTAGCTTTAGCTCCTTGGGATCTTCATCGCCAAGGCACAAATCTTCCAATTTTGTCAAGTTATCGATGAATGGCATGACCTTTATGCTCCTAGAGATCACACGCAAGCGAGTCAAGCTAGAGGGGAGTATCGGCAATGCTTCAATCATGTCGCAGTGAAGTAAATCAAGGGTCTGAAGACAGCAAAGCGACTGGAAGCACGGTGGCAAGCTGGAAATACGAGTGTATCCTAGAGCCAACGACCTCAGAGATTTCAACTCCCCGAAACCGCTCGGAATGTCCCCTCCCAAGCTCCTACACCGCAAGGCATGCATCTCTTCGAGGTTAGTTAGCCTTCCAATATCGTGAGGGAATTCTCTTACGAAACAATAGTCCATTTTCAGTACTTTCAAGCTCCGCAGGTTCCTGATCGAATCTGGAAATTCAGAAATACCTGTGCCTGACACATCCAGCTCAATCAATGTGCTTCCCAATTTGCCAATTGAGTCTGGAAGCTCCCCAAGACAACGGCAGTTTCTCAAAGATAATTGATTTAGCTGCAACAGCTCTCCGATCGAGTTGGGGAGTTCAACAATTTTTACACTATCCAGCAAGAGCACTGAAAGAGCTTCCAGCTGACCAATTGATTCCGGCAGGCCACTTAGAGAGAAGCAATTGGAGGCACTGAGAATTTTAAGTTTCTTCATATTCGCTAGGGTGCTGGGAACTTCCTTTATAGAGGTTCCATCTATTAGAAGCTCTTTCATTTCTTTCATATCATTAAGTTCTTTCGGCAGCATGCTGAGTTCACTGCAGAACCTCAAATTCAGGGTGGCTAAGCACTTTAGATGAGCAATTGAAGCGTCAATCTTCACCAATCGAGAACAACGCTCAAGAATCAATATCTCCAACTTCTCGAAACCAGAGAGATCGGGAGTCATCAATAGGCCATCGCACCCCATAAGATTTAGAATTTTCAACTGTGGCATCTGCAAAACAAAAGAAATGTCCAGATAAAGTTGACATCAAATTGAATCAAGCCAAAATATATATTCATATTCACCTTGATATGATTCCACCCTTTCCAATCATGCGCAACCTTACTCCACGATAAATCAAGAATGACCAACTCTTTTAGATGCAGATCACAAGCTCCAAAGGTCTCAGGGCACCCTTGCCAATCAAGCCACCTTAAATTTGATAGGGAAATCTTAGATTCTCCTATGATTCTGGTTTTACCCAATTTGAGGAACCTCAGGCCTGGCACATGTTCAAATTCTTCACATGTAAAGAAGTCATGGCAATTATCACCAGACTTGAGATTGAGGGCTTGGACCCTTTTAGTTCCCTGTCGAACGAAACATTAAGTAAATGCAATATATCATTCTCACGTATAATTAGACGTCCATCTGTACTTCTTTATTTATGACATTGAACCGAGTAAAAAAGCGAATTATATTTGACTTGCTCAACTTAATAAATCATTCATCGCTCCCGGACGTACCTTCCTTTCCTTCAACATGGATACTGCATCCTCATGATTCCATAGCCTACTGCACCTTTCAGGCCTTTTGGGATCTTCATTCCTTACAATTTGCTGACAAAAATTTCTCAGCCGATCATGTATCCATAGTTTGTTATCTTCTCCAATTTGCACCAAGGACATGTCGAGCAAAACTTTGATTCCACTAAAAGGATTGTAGCCGCAAGCACACCACATAAAAAAGGGTTTGGTAATATCCTTTCCAACAAAGAAACAAGCTATGTCCAGTAATATTTCCCTGGTCTCATTATTAAGAAACTCAAAGCTTGCCATCAACACACGATCGACTGGATTGACATGCTTTCTTATCATCTTCAAGGTATGCTGCCATAATGCTGTGTGTGTTCTGCATAATAAAGGAGCTAGCACCTCAATTGCTAGAGGAATTCGTCCAGTTACCGAAATAATCTCATCAAAAGTAGTATCATATCCCTCTGCAAAAGGCAGAACATGAGAAGCATGCCTCCGAAAGAGAAAAAGAGCATGATCAGGTTTCAGAGGTTCAACTTCATATCTTTCTACCACTTCAGGGACATTAATAAGACCATAATCTCGTGTAATCACAATGATCCTACTTCTTGGACCAAAACAACTGAGCTTCCCAATAAATGGTTCAAGTTGACGATGGTGATTGACATCATCAAGGATAATAAGAACTCTCATGCAACGAAATCTTTGTCTGATAATGTGCGCACCTTCTTCATAAGTAAACATTGGGCAGCTTCGCTTTAGCAGGTCAGAAATTAACTGATTTTGCAAAGACTTTAGTCCTTCAGATTGTGTAAACCTCTCTTGAATGTCCTCAAGATAGCTACAACCATCAAACAGAGCAGCAATGTCTTTATAAACAATCTTTGCAAGCGTTGTCTTGCCTACCCCACCAGTGCCATACATTCCAACTGCTTGGACATCCCCACCATGTAACCCAAGTGCTTGTCCATCTCTGTAGTAAACACCAAGCTTTGTCATGACCGCTTGTACTTGATCCTGAATTCTGACCAAATTCTCCTTAAAGTCCCACTTACCGAACAGTTGCAGTACATCTACGAGGAGTTGTTTTAAAAGCTTGAAATTACACCTGGTAAATTTGAACTAGAAATAAGATAGGAATTAAGAAACAAGTTGGCAGTTGGAAAGAAAGCAAGCGGAAATGAGTTAAAATATGGACTCAATCGAGCCGTCGGAACAAAGCAAGGCACGAAAAGAGTGAAAGACAGATGGGTTTCGTTGCATGACCAATAATCATGTGAATGTAGTGATTGCAGAAGGGACGTTCACTCAAGACCATTCTTCTCTCTGTCAGAAGACTATGAATCCTGTATAGATGAGGTCCTAAGAAAATATCAAGTGAAATAAGCTAGAACTGACTTACCAAGAATTGTTGTCTGCAGAGTAAAATCTCTCCAAACCCGCAACCTCACGGAGGGCCCTTCCCCATGCATGGATTGTCCCGCCATCTTTTCCCCTCATCTCGTGCTCCTTCAAGGACATTTCGAAAGAACCCCTTGAGTGTCGAATGTCTGAGGGATCAACGTCGTAAAAAATGGGGATGATCATTTGGCCGTTTGTTCTTCTGCAATCCAACATTACACCCAACTCCATGAGGCAACTTTCGGAGGATGCATAGCCTTTGGAGATGATGGGAATGGATACCTTTGATCGCTTGATCACTTCAAACATCTCTTCCCCCTCAGGCGGCTTTTTGCCATCTCCAAAGACTGAGATCCCGGATCTTGTCAGGTGAACCATTAGGAAGTCTATAAACTCATCACGGACATCTGGTCCTCTGTTGACACTCAAGAAAACACGCAACTCTTTCTTAGCCAAGGTAGAGATCGACGAGGAGGATGCTACCTGTAGAAAAAGGAAAAAGCCAAGCGGACTCAACTCAACAAACATTGCCCAGTCTGAAAAGTCATCACAACATAAAAAAAAAAATAACTGTACGTTCATAATTCAGCTCATAAGCGTTAGTTGACATCACGCACCTCCTTGGGTGCTGTGTCCATGCCATCCCACATCAGCCTTTCGCATACGCCGTAAAAGGCGGAGAGAGCAATCCAAACCCCAAGAACCCTCGCATAAGTGAAGATGCTCGGATCAAGAAGTGCAAAATGCCCAAATAGGCTCATGCCCCACTCTCGTAGATGCTCAGTCCCCCCGGTGGCCTCAATCCAAAGGTGGAGAAGAAACACTGATATCACGAGCCAGATCATGAAAGCGCCAAGCACTATTTGTCTTTCTGCCCCCCAAAATATAAAGGAAAGAATGAAAACGATCATAGCTGACTGCATCAGCTTGGCCAGGCCTATGTTCCTTCTCTTGATTCGGGCGTGTGAGGCGGATACAACCACCCAAACCGCGAGTGCCAACACCAACCACTCCACCTCCAAGTCACGATCAGGCTCGGCCTCTCCGGTGAACTTGTCCCCAAGGTTGAGCAAAAGGAGTGATAACACGAAAAAGGCCACAAGCAAGGAAACCAGCGTCTCCAAAACCATCAAAACTGACTGCATCAGCTTTTGTAGTCGGCCCGTACTCCTTCTTTGGCCACGGAAGCGGGATAAAAACATTCTTATTATAAGCACGAACGGAAAAATCTCTTGTACTGTTTCCATTGGGAACTCGCTGGCTAACGGCCTTGAAGGTGGGTGCCACATCACCGATATGAAGTACAAGATCAATAAGAACCAAGTCAGTACCTCCACGTTTCGGTTCCTTCCCTTGGAGAAGTCCAAAATCCTCAAGGTTGAGGACATCAGCTCGGCCAGGCCCGTGCTCCTTCTCCTGATTCGGCCATGTGAGGCGGGTACACGATCCATCTCTCTCTCTCTCTCTCTCTCTCTCTCTCTGTTATCAGGGCATGTAAAAGGAGGGGATTGGCTGGTTGCAGAAACGGGGCGAGACTGTCATCAACTCGGACTTTTCTTGTAAGTCTGTCACCGAAGACAGCATGCAAGCTCATCTAGGACAAAGCCGAGTAGTCAGCGTATCAACTTGGCATCCCGAAGGTGAGGGGTTCAATTCCCCACCTCGTTTAACTTTTCTCACTAATTAGCTGAGTATTGATGCTGCTTTGATCTCATCTTCGGGTGTCGACCTCACATCGCTTCCTTCCCCATGCATTTAGCTCGGACTTACCAGACATCAGAGTTCGGAGACCTCTTGGAGGGCCATCCACAAAAAGAAAAAAAGAAAAAAAGAAAAAGCTAGTTGCATGGATCTATACTTGGATTTTTTTTCGATCCGGCTATTTCGTGCTCCATGTGATCCACATAGTTTTCTGTAGACTAAATCTATTAATAATAGGGAGAAGTGTACTAGAAGTTTTAAGACCGGTCATGAAAAGTACAATTGAGCCCCAAATTTTTAAAAAACATGATCAAATTTTAAAACTCATTATGAAAGTGCAAACAAATTCTAAAATTTTCAAAAAGCGCAAACAAATCATAAAATTCGTCATGAAAGTGCAATCGAGTCATAATATTTTCAAAAAGTACAATTAATTGGAAGGAATTGATCGGATCAATTTGAAATATATTTACCACGAAAATGGGTCGTCATTAAATGCAAGGGAAGCAGAGACACATACATGCCGTGAAAAATTATGAAAGCTGTCACTATTTAATATGAATGATTGGCGAGGGAATGAGGTCTTTTCGGATGATTTGGCCAAGTACACCATTAAACGAGGTATTATCCCCATACATAAAGTTCTAACGTAAATTTGCATTTTTACTAAATTGCACAATTTTACCACTAATATATGAAGTTTTACCGCCTGAAGACCATCAATGAATGTGAGATGACTCATCTTAGTGGAATTGACAAGCCCCTACTCCAACAAGAATAGGAAAATGACATGGCCGTCCTTCCACTTGAAAGATGTAACCTAGACACAAACCAACATAATGATGTTATAAAAATATGTATTTCTCTATGTATATGATAAAACGTAAGATGGTTATAGGAGAAAAATTTCTATAATCCACATACATCTCGATTATCAGCTAAACTCAATAACCATCATAAGACATATGTACAACCGTCTCAAATCATACTCAAACCCCAGCTAAAAAAATTCACATTAATGTGAGGTGACTAGTACCATAACCTAGAGGGGTATATATGTGGTTATGCACAATATAAAGCAAAATTTAAACCAACCAAGTTTGATATCGCGAAGGAACAACGTCTGATGAAAACCAATGCATTGATCAGACTTTATTGTATGCAATTAACTATCAAATAGAATAAACGGGAGATTAAGGGATAGAGAAAATGAAAAATAATTATAGTGGTTCGGATTATAGTAAGTCTACGTTTACTCTCTCACACTAACAGTTTAATGGCTGGATTTCACTAAAGAATCAATAAGACATTATAGAGTTTGGGTTCTCCGATCGTACCTTCTGATCTCACACAGCCACTGTCAACAACAACCTCTCAAAGGATACAGTTTTAGCTCACAAAGATAAGTGTGTAATATCGAAGCTCTCTTCCAACATTGGAATTATAACTTCAGATCTTGTGTTTTCCTTTAGCATCATAATCTCCTTTTATACTTCTCGATTTCCGATTAGCATCACAATCTCCTTTTATACTTCTCGATTTCCGAGCTAACCATTGGACAATACTTTTGAGGATCATTCATCCAATCGAACCATTGGACTTGAATGACATTAGAAGATCTATTGCAAGATTAGAGTCTCCCTTTATATTGATGCCCATATAACAGAGGTTGAGATTCCATAAGATGAGTTCCTCATTAGGAAAAAATGTCTCAACTCTAGAAGATTATCACAAGAATCACTAGATAGACAATCAAAATAAACAAAGAAAGAAATCCTAGCCAAAAATACTAGTTGTTGCACTTCACATAATCCAAATTGATTATGAAGTTCTCGATCATCTAAATATACTTTGCATAACATCCAAAGATGTATGTCTTGACAATGCTTGCACAAACTTTATTGCTGTCCTCATGTAACTCGATTGTCACGATACAACAATGTCTTTGACGTAGAGACTAAAAACTTCTTAAATAGATGGATAAGTCTCTGAGTCTAATGATGTTTAGAATAAAATTTAAAAAAAATTGAATTCAAAACCCATTTGTCGAACGACAAATCCTTAGTAAACACAAGACATAATTAGCATTATCCGAGTTATTATCAGGTACTACAACAATGTCATCAATAGACTTTAATTTGTTTACCCTTCTTGTTTTTTTCTTTTTTTAATTTAAGGCAATTTTCTAAGATGTCTCCTCTTGTCACAATTCCAACATATTGGAAAGGCAGCTGTGATCTGCCTTTATTTAGGTCTTTTAGGCCGTTTACTTAGGAAGTTTTGTGTGCATATCTTTATCTATATATATATTGTGTGGTCCTTGTATTTTTAGTAGTTTAGCCTAATTAGGAGTTTGTTTGATAGCTGTATCTTCTTGTATCTTTTATTTTTGGTAGTTTAGCCTAATTATTGTGTGCCATGCTCGGTCGAGTTACCCGATGGAGAAAAGACTGTGGCGTGAAAGAAGTAACTGTGTTGCTTGGAGGAGACTTGAAATTGCGACGAGTTCCTTCTGTGCCCAATTTGAAATGCAATACGATTTATGTATCACAACTTCTTAATGATTCAAATTTGGTTATCCAACTCACTAACAAAATATGTGCTATACAGGACCTAAATTCGAGGAACCTAGTTGGAGCGACTGAGCAATGCGAGGGGCTTTACTTTCTCAAGGGACTGACTTTGGTACATGCTTGCACGGTGGCTGATATGGTATCCTTTGAGCTTTAGCATAAAAGAATGGGTCATCCTTCTTCTAAGGTGGTGGAGTTATAATTCTAGAAGTTGGCAAAATGGTTAGGAAAACCAATAAAACCTATGATGTTTGTTTTAGAGCAAAACAAACAAGAGAGATCTTCTTTTCTAGTCACAATAAAGCTAAAGATTGTTTTGAATTGATGCATTGTGATTTGTGGGGACCTTATAGAGTTCTAGCTTCATGTGGAGTAATTTATTTCTTGACAATTGTTGATGATTACTCTCATGTTGTGTGGATATATTTGCTGAATGGAAAAATGAAGTGGCTTTTGTTCTTAGGAAGTTTATTGCAATGGTTAGATGCCAATTTGAGAAAAATGTGAAAATCATTAGAAGTGATAACAAAAGTGAATTTTTGTGTTTGAAAGAATATTTTGATGAACATGGGATATTGCATCAGACTTCTTGTGTTGGAACACCTCAACAAAATGGCCAAGTGGAAAGAAAGCATCGCCATATCCTTAATGTTGCAAGAGCTTTGTGTTTCCAAGCAAATTTACTAGAGGTGTGCAAAAGAACCGAGACCCACCCGGACCGCCTGGAACTAGATCGGAACCACCCGGAACCGATGATTCTTAAGGAAACTGGTTCAGTTCCCTGTTCCAATTTATGGGAACCGGTGGGTATTGGTTTGGTTCCCCGTTCCATGGGTGGATCCGCCTACCCGCCCATTCGGACCGGACCGGATCGGTTATATTATAATAATATATTAATTTTTAATATTAGAAATATTCGAAATTAGCAAATTTAAAATTTAGGGCTCCAATTACCATCTTGTCTCAATTTACTACTCTCTTACTTCATCTCATCTCTCTCAGTTTAAAATCTCCCCAAGCTCTCTCTTCCTCTCTGATTCACCTTCGGATCTACTCATCTCCCTTTGAGTCCTAGTCCGAACTCGGCGAAATAGTGACTTGATTCTCTTTTCCTCTCTCGAACTTGAACTCCCTCTGCATGTTGTCGCCACTTCCGCATTCATTATTACTATCATTCTCTTCGTTGTTGGGCTCATCCCACTTCTACCTCCCCTCTTCCTCCCCCCCCCTCCTCAGGTTCTCCCCATCATCCTCATCTTCAAGGATGGGTGAACTCTAGGTCTAAGAACGGCTCATCGTCCCTATTGTCCTCCTCATTATCGGTCTCGAGGGAGGAGTCAGAGATGGTGGAGGTAGTGGCGAAGATGGCGGTGGTGGTTGGGACAGAAGTGGAGCGAGGGTCGCGACCGCCGCCGTCGTGGACACCGCTGCGGCGCTAGTACTTGAGGAGAATAAAGCTACCATGATCGGGAGAGCCAGAATAAGCAGATGTGGGGAGGGCGAAAAGGGGAAGGCGTGGAGGTTAGACCGGTTCTATGGATCCACTTGGGAACCGGATCGGACTAGTGGTTCGATTCCCATGTGGATCCATGCAACTATCGGGCGGTTCTCGGTTCTAATTTTTCGGAACCGAGCGGTTCTTGGTTCTAGGGTGGGAACTGGCCGCCCGAACCATGCACGCCCCTAAAATTTATCCATAAAATTTTGGGAGAATGTGTAATTGTAGCTGGATATTTGATTAACAGAACTCCATCTATATTATTGAACGGTAAAACCCCATATGATATTATCTTTGGCTAGCCTCCTTCTTACAAACATATTCAGATTTTTGGTTGTTTATGCTATGCGCATAATTAGACTCAGGATAAAGATAAATTTGCTAGTAGAAGTTGTCGGTGTGTTTTTGTTGGTTATCCGTTGGGAAAGAAGGGGTGGAGATTGTATGATTTAGAAACTGGTGAATATTTTGTATCAAGAGATGTAGTGTTTGCTGAAACAAAATTTCCATATGCTTATGAGAAAACAGTAAGTGATGAACTCTTTAAAAATAGAGTTATGGAGCTGGGTGATGAAGTTGATGATTTAAAAAGTGACTTGACAGAGGAGCACGCCGAAAGTGTAGATAGAGAAAATGAGGTGAATCATGAAATGGAGGAATTGATCCACACAAACAATGAGGACGTGGAAAGAAGTGAAGTCGTCGAAGAGTAGCTAGGCAGGGGACAAAGGGTCAAGCAACTGTCTGTTATTTTGAAAGATTATGTGACAAATGCATCAGAATAAGCCCCTCGACATGCTCATTTGCCCGATCCGATTCCTTAGGTATGCCTTATTCTATAGCATGTTATGTGAGTTATGAAAAATTTTCTGCGCAACACCGTGTTTCTTGGTAGCAATTATTGCAGGGCATGAACCAAACTCTTATGCGGAAGCAATGACCAGTGGAGAGAGGCCATGAGTAAAGAAATATAGGCTTTAGAAGATAATGGCACATGGACAGTCGAAAATTTGCCGCATGGGAAGAAAGCAATTGGGAGCAAGTGGGTGTATAAAATTAAGTACAATTCTGATGGAAGTGTTGAACGATACAAGACACAGTCGGTGATACTAGAAAATAATCAAGTTGAAGGCATAGATTATTAGGAGACTTTTGCTCCTATGGCAAAAATGTGCACTGTACGCATCTTTCTTGCCGTTGCGACTGCAAAGAATTAGGAACTTCATCAGATGGACGTTCAAAATGCTTTCTTACATGGTGATTTAGAGGAAGAGGTTTACATCAGGGAAGGTATGTAGACTTCGGAAATCTTTATACGGTTTGAGGTAAGCACCTAGATGTTGGTTTGCGAAATTGGCAGGATATTTGAAAGCTTATTGATTTCAGCAATCATATTCAAATTTCTCCTTGTTCACTTTTCGAGTTAGGACTGCTCAATTGAATGTGCTTATTTATGTTGATGATCTCATTATCTCTGGTAATGATATTTCCGCTGTGCAAAAATTCAAGAACTATTTGAGTTGTTGTTTTCAAATGAAAGACTTGGGGAAGCTGAAATTTTTCTTGGGGATTGAAGTGGCGAGAAAATCAAATGGTATTTTCTTGTGTTAACGTAAGTATGCATTGGATGTTATTTATGAGGTCAGATTGCTGGGTTCAAAGTTAGCTAAAACTCCTATTGAACAAAATCACAAGCTGGCCCTTACTGAGAGTGATGATGTAGACAACCCTGCTCAATATGGGCGCCTACTGGGTCAGCTTATTTATCTAACAATAACTCGACCTGAATTGTCTTACTTGTGTGCATATTCTTGCACAGTTCATGTAGCGGCCAAAGAAAGCTCATTGGGAGGCAGCCATGAGAGTTCTGCGTTATTTGAAAGGAAATCCAGCTCAGGGTATTAAGTTGCGTGCCGATTGTGCCTCAAATTGTCTACTTACTGTGATTCTGATTAGGCTAGTCGTCCTTTGACGAGACGATCTTTGACTAGTTAATTTGTTCTTTTGGGAGAATCACTTATCTCGTGGAAGACTAAGAAGCAACAAATAGTGTCTCGCTCATCCACTAAAGCTGAATACAGGTCTATGAGTACTATAGTTTGTGAACTTAAGTGGTTGAAAGGATTATTGGATTCTCTTGGTGTGGCACATTCTCAACCTATGCACTCGTATTGCGATAGTCAGACAGCTTTACATATAGCCGCTAATCCTGTTTATCATGAGCATACCAAGCATATTGAAGTTGATTGTCATTTTATTCATAGTGAGATACTTAATGGTAACATTCAAACATATTACGTACGTAGTTTAATGCAGCCAGCTGATATCTTCACGAAGGCATTGGGAAAGGATCAATTTAAGTTTCTTCTTTGCAAGTTGGGCATTCGAGATCTCTATGCTCCAATTTGAGGGGGGTATTGGAAAGGCAGCTGTGATATGCCTTTATTTAGGTCTTTTATTGAGGCTGTTCACTTAGGAAGTTTTGTATGCATATCTTTTTTTTTTATTTATTTATTGTGTGGTCCTCGTATTTTTGGTAGCTTAGTGTAATTAGAAGTTTGTTTGATAGCTGTATCTTATTGTATATATGTTGCGTTTCTGTGGCAATGAAGGATATAATTCTCATTCCAAAAATCCTCAGTTCTTTTACACAACTTATGGTACTACCAATGTCAGACTAACTTCGTCTTTTCAGGTTCACACTACTCTTACGAACACAAATATCGATTTTTCCTCTACTTTCACATACTAAACAAGCAAACACGGATTCATCAGATTATCTCCCACGAATGTCGTTACTCAAAGTTAAATCATGAACCTCATCAAACATCATGTTGCTTGACCCCATTGAATTGCTAACACTAGTAATAGTTGTATTACAACTATTAGGCAATGAGTGTCATAGAATCAAAACACGTACCTAGTCATCAATTCGCAATATCTACATTTGGAATAGAAATAAGCAAAAAACTTTTCATAATTTTTAATAAGTCAATCTCAACCAAACTCAATTAATTAACGATCACATTGAAAATTCATTGATATACTCTCCAATTGGCGCACCTTCTCCAATCTTTAAGTGAAAGAACATCGTATCAAGCGGACCTTATTGATAGCTGATGGCTTGTCGTACATGTTTGACGATACCTTCATCATTCCCGTAGTGGTCTTTTCTTTCACAATACATTATGAACCAACATTAGCTGAATAAAACTCAACGCCTTTCTATCAGCAAATCCCAATAAGGTTGTTTCATCTACTCTAGCTTCTTCTCAAACAAGGATAAGTGTAGATTCCTCTAATACATATAACTCTCAATTTGTATATTCTAGAAACTAAAATCATCGAATTTGTCAATTTTCACTGTTCCTTATTCTATTGCCATTAATTCTCTTTAAATCAGCCAATTCTGCCTCTAATACCAATTATTGCAAAAACAAGCAATCAAACACAATAACAAACTGAATAATGATATAAATGGAACATCGAAATTGTATGTTTCAGTTGATGCAATCTACTCCACAAGAAGGGCAGCACATGATCTTACTACAAATCAAAGCCGTAAAGGGAAATTACATCAATACTCGTGTTATTTATTCACTTTTAGTGGTTTTTAGCCCAATTCAATAACTCATATATTGTTTGAAACTCATAATTCATCGCAAAATAACATCTTAATCTCACAAAGAAAAATACAAACCTTATCGCAAGATTTATTGTCTACCAAATACTTTTGAATTCACATTCAATATAATTGATGAAGAAGCCGTATTCACCACGTGTCACATCACATCAAATCAAAACTGCCATTAACAAGTAATGCAACTTGTCTCTATTCCGAACCCTATGTGCTAAGCGGCACATCGAGCGGTGTGTTTGCAAGACAAATTTGTTACCAAGAGACGAGCGGTTGCTTTTTTGTCTTGGAGTACGATTTGAACAAAAATCGTAAGATCCTGGAGTTCGGTTCCTCCAATGCCTGTACAAACTACAGGACGAAACTTGGGTGAGGCTATCCTATGAATATTATATTGTTTTCTTAAGATGTTACATCTGGATCGGTTTGGGAAAATTTACCAAGAAAAAAGAAAACAAATCCGCACTTTTCCTTATCTAATTATAGGACTCCGAGCCACCCAATCAGCTTAGGGCTGACGTGTCGGAATTCCAAAAGATAACTTACTCAAACGTAGAGTATCTCAAATGAAGAGGATAAAACAGAAAAGAGAAAACAAAGACTATTTGTTTCTTGTGCCCTGCCGTCATGCCTCTCATCATACATGTGTTGTTTACGGATTTCCGTTTCTGCCCTGAGGAAATTAATTTATTTATCTGGATCTGCTGCTGTACTAAATAAACTAAGTCAAGGCATTACGAAAGTCGAGCGTTTTTTGCTTCGTCTTTTTCCTTTTTTTTTTTTACTTAGGGAGTGCAACACCTTAGGTTAAGTATATGAACAATGTAAATCAGTAATTCCGGGATACTTGATAGTGACCAGTACAAATGAAGCTTGTAGATAGTACATATGATAACCGTCAAAGGGAAGAAGATATTCAAATTACTAATCTTGATTTACAATAATCAGTCACACTCAACCAAAATATACACAATCGAGATGAGATACGACAAATTTCCTAAGTATCTTTGACACTCTTCTCAAATTGAAGGTCGCTAAAGCAATAGTGAATTTTGGAGGAATGGTCAGCAAATGAACTTGAAAGTAAACGAACTGTTCCTTAGAGTATACGATATTATGTAAATTGATAGTGTACTTCAATGTATTTGGCACGCCCAGGAAAACAATCATTATATGCTATTAAACACTCTAGTTGTCACACTAGAGCATTGTCTCATCGCTATGATAAACTCCCACATCTTGTAGTAGCCATCAAATCGATTTTTTTATTTTTTATTTTTAATTCTTATATTTTCCCTTTTATCCTCCTTTTCTTTTTCTTTTTAAACCTTTAATATTTTTTTAAATCTTTTTTCGTATGAATTTTCAAGTTTTTTCTTGATATGGCGCTTGGTGGGTGCCACATCGCCCATGTCTTAGAAAAATGATAAAAAAAAAGTTACATTAATTGAATTAGACAGAATTAATAGAATGAATTAATTGTATTTATATGACCATTTTTAGAATTTAATTGGATTATTTTAAAATTTTAAAACTCAATTGTAATTTCATGATAAATTTTAGGATCTCTGATACACTTATCATTTGAGACCAGAATTGACAAATTCATGATGGCGGCTGCAAGATGTGAAGAATAATCATGCGGCTTGCGTGGACCTCGGCTTTGAGAGGTATCAAGTACTTTCGTTTTGCTGATACTTCGTAATAGTTAAATGGGCATATTGGATTGAGATTTGGCTCTGCTTCTACTTAAGATAGATATACTGCGGAATATGACTTTTTACCATACTATAAGGTACAAAATACAGGAAAAAAAATTGCAGTCTATGTCTAACACAAATGATCCTTTCCACCACATCTTAGGGCGGTAGAGAGTACTATAGTATGGTAGACATAGCTTAGAAATAGTAAATAACTTAGTTTCGTGGTAATTATGTCTCAAATGAGACGAAAATCTAAAATGCCATTATAGTATTTACAGACATTAATTTGTGGCGACGTCTTATGGTAAAAATATTGTTTTCTTTGATAAACTAGTAAAGTTATTAGAAAGCTTACCTCATTAAGCTTCAATCACCATGTCTTCTATTAGTACATCTTTCAATATCGCTGAACTAGTCTCAACAACTCTCCCCTTTCATCAATATTAAGAAAAGATTGAGATCGATTAACAAGTTTCGATTAGTACTGGATTAAGAACAGAGGGATTTATAACTTGCCTTCCTTAGTTGGAACTTGGCATAAAAAAAATCAAAGATCTTGTGCGTCCTAATCTTGCCAATGTCGTCCAATTTTGAAAGTCACAATCGACTAGAAGAAGATAACCATTTCAATGGATGTTGGGACCCTCTCGTCTACTTAACTTATATCTTCGATAAGACTTGTGAAAATGACCACAAGCAGGTTAACTTGGTTTCACATTTCTCAAGTCAAGTCTACTTTAAAAGGCATAATCTATTGGAACCGAGACAAATCTGCCAGCGAGGACGAGATAGTAATCGATAAAGCATCAAGTCGAAATTTTGTCTTTTGTTACATAAAATAAGAAGGTGAAGAGTGCAAGTAGCGTCAATAAGATTCACGTTGATAGGTCGCCTGCACATTGTTACCCAATCATAAGCAAAGACATTAACTATTTTCAATTCACGTAAGTGTTTGTCCGTTTTCGTGGTCGTTCGACATGATTTCTACATTTCGACTTTTAACTTTTTCTTTATATCTTAGAATTTATAATCGGACTTTCTTATATTAAGTAACACTGGTATTTTTTTTTTAAAGTATAAAAAGTAAGAAAAACGCAAAAACCCTACCTCTCCCCAAAAAAAAAAAAAAAGAACTTTTCTCCCAAAGAACCCTCCCTCAAGGAAACTTCTCGTGCGGGCTCCTAGCTTCAATTTCTGAAGCGAAGAGCCTACTTTTCTTTCGTTTTCTTTTTGTAGGCCTTGATTTCTAATTTTTTTCTCTCCCGATCTAATCAGGGATTCTTATTTTGCCTCATTTGGCATCTTCTTTCACTTCTTGCTGTTACTTTTCTTCACTTGTCATAGTAAATAAATCTACTTGTAGTTGCAAATTTTGTGAGGATGTCATCACCAGTCTAGCCAACAGGATGCTTGAGATGTGGTTTTACGACTTCTCCAAGATTTGGTGGAAGCTCTCTTTCCCAACCCAATATAGGTGTAGATCTAAATTTGCAAACTTTTCTCTCTTGATCTAAATTTAGATCCAGAAGTTTCTTAGAAGCGTTCGATTTGTGGTGGTTCAACATGTTGTTGTTATTTTCATATGGCGATAGTGTTGAGAATGCCAAACTTAAGCACACACAGTAAGTTGTAGTTTCTAAAGGAAAAGATATCGGCATGTGCCCATCATTGACAGTTCTGGTGATTGGTTGCCTATTGTTTTTTAATGCCGTAATAGATCTAGGTTTTTTGGGACAAGAGCACGCTTAGAGCTACCGGGCTTACTCAATTGTTTTTTGGGTTTTGTTTTGTTTTGCAACTCTTTTGGGATTTGCTTTGCTTGGAAGTTTTCTATGTTCCTCTCATGTTTGATAATAATAAATGAATTAAATTTTCTTTTGACAAAAAAAAATCATAAAGAGAATTTCTTAATTTTCTACAAGTTATATTATTATTATTTTTAACGGGAAATTTGAATGGGACTTATTTTTGCTTTTTCCATCACATATTTTCTTTTGTAATTCTCTACTTCAAATCCAATGGTAATTTTTTTCAGATCTATTTTTAGGTTTTTATCGATTCCCAAATTGATTCAAATTTTTTGTGTCTCATAAAAAATCACTGACTGTGATTCGCTATGGGGAAGAGTAGTCGTGTGACTCAGGAGGAAGTTGAAAGGAAGACAACATGTACCAAGTATTTTCGTTTTGGTTATCGTTAGACTCAAAAAAAGAAAAACTCATGAAGATCTTGATTTTCAGTAATTCTCGTATTGATTGATGTAATGTTGTATGTCAGGATATTTTTTGTATATTTTTGAGATTCAAGGATTTTTGTTTACCTAGGGTCCAGAGTAACTTTTTTGTTCATACTTTGTAGTAGTTAAAATATTCTACTTATTGTATCACACATTTTTCTTTGTCTCCATGAGGATTGTTTGTCTAAAAACGAACGTGGAACATATCTTTCAAGAAGAAAATCATTCTAATGATTACCTCAAAAAGTGTTGGACACTATACTCTTTTCACTACCTCCTTAAAAGTTATATTATGTTTTATTATGTGGTAAAATCGAGATAGCACATTATCGACTATGATATCATATTTGGCTTTAGTGTTTTTTCATAGAAAAAAATGAATGTGGAAAAAAAAAAAAAAGATAATCTAGGCTTTGTTTGTTTCGCAAAATAATTTGGAAAATATTTTTTTTAAATTATTGCTTAGCCAAAGAAAGATATTTTTATTTTCGATAATAATTTATACCTAAATAATTTCGTAAATAATGAAAATATTTTTTATTTACTTATTTTTGTAAGCAATACAAGCGATCGAATTTGATATGTCAAGCAACTCTTAGAGATAATAAGGGTGTGTTTAATAACCATTTTCTTTCCGGGAACAATTTCTACTTAGAAATGTTTTTTTTTTTAATTTCATTTGGAGGAATAATTTTTGAACATTTGAAGGCGTTTGGTAACTATCCAAAATTTATATTCTCAAAATAGAAATGCGTTTGATAAAATCCTTAAAATTTCTAGCTCAAACCATTTTCTTTTAATCTTTTAATAACTTTATTAAATGTTTCTCTTTTTTTTTTTTTTTTTGCTTTTCTTTTTCCCTTTTCATCTTCTCCTTCATGGCAGGCAACCTCATTGGAGCATCATTGGCCCCGACGACCCGAGCCATGGTGAGGCTCGAGGCCGGGCGATTCTTCAGCAAGGTCACTAGCCATGGCTGAGGTTGACGACCAGACAAAAGGAAAAAGAAGAAGAAAATGAAAGAGAAAAGAAGAAAGATTAAGCTTGATTTTGGAATTGTTTCCGGGAATAAAGAAGCAACTTTTTTGCACTTCATGATTGTGTTCTAATTCTACTTTCGAGAACAAAAAAAATGGATTTTTATTTCTGAGAACAAAAAATTTACTAAACAGATTTCTGTTCCAAATCTACTCCCGAAAACAAAAAAATAGAAAGTATTACTATTTAGTCAATTGTTAAACGCACCCTATCAGTCCAAAAGCCTCAAGACTTCAAGTCAATTGGCCAAGCCCATCAAGATTCCGTATTTCGCAGCGAGATGTATCTATGATCTCCAGGCTCCAACCCCTCCAATCTCTCTCACTGCAGAGGGGGAGAGCCATGGTTCGGTCAAACTTATCAAACATTGAACGGTCGACAATATTTTCAATGACAAGCAGCCTCGAACCGACAGGAACAACAATGTTGACGGAAGTAGTGGTATTCTCCTGAGGTTTGCGCCCCCACACGACAAGTTTCGTGAGACAAGGGAGACATTCGTCCCTCAAGCGAAGGTCCGTGATGCCTGAATTAGACGACTCCGACACCTTCAGCCTTGGAAACTTTTGGGGCCAAAGAAAGGAGAGAACCGCCAACCTGGTCAGGATGGAATTCATCATCGTCTGCATTGAGGGTAGTTTTTATTCCTCGGGATCTTCATCGTCTCTTCCAATTTTATCGGTCGATCGAAAAATGGCATGATCTTCATGCTCCAAGAATCACAAGCAAGCGAGTCAAGCTAGAGGGGAGCATTGACAATGCTTCGATCCAGTTGCACTGAAGTAAATCGAGGGTCTCAAGAAAGCAAAGCGACTAAGTGCCTGATGGCAAGCTGGAAATACGAGTATATCCTAGAGCCAACATCCTCAGAGATTTCAATTCCCCGATATCAATCGAGATATCCCATGCTAAGCTCCTACGTAGCAAGGCGTGCATCTCTTCGAGGCTAGTGTTAACACCAAAAATGGCCTAGCGGGCCGGGGATATAACCAATGAAGCCCACCAGGCCAGAGTCAAACAAACGGGGCCACGAGAGTCAGATTAGAGCCGCTGCCTTAGTTACAGACGGCTCGGTACCGACTGTCACTCGGGAGTAGGAAGATAAGGAGGATGCCAATTGCCGAAGCTTTCAGTTTCAATCATGTATAAGGCAATACACTTATCAGCGAAACATGGAGTATTCCAGGCAATTCAAAATTAAAACAATAATCGTAAGAGCGATTATTCTTTTGGTTCAACTATAAATAGCCGAAGATAAGTCATTGTAGAGGATTGTGAAATTGATTAAAAAAAAAACCTAATATACTCATTTTTCGGCTATCTTTCTTTAATTATCCTTGTTTTGCATTTAATTTTAGTTGCACCAAATTTATCTTTTACTTATCACATTTGTAGTAAAAGTCATTACTTCCTTTTCGAAACGACACAGTAACTGGTACCAAAAAAAAAAAAAAAAGGCCGAAGAACCAACTTTTGGTAAAATATATTTTGTCCGAGAGCAATCTCTGTAAAACAATTGGCAAGCCTGCCAATATAGCGAGGGAATTCTCTTATGAAACAAGGGTCTATTTTCAGTAATTTTAAGGTCCGCAGGTTTTTGATCCAACCTGGCAATTTGGAAATACCTGTCCCTGACACATCCGACTCGATCAATGTGCTTTCCAACTCGCCAATCAATTCTGGAATCTGCCTTAGACAACGGCAGTTTCTTAAAGATAATTACTTCAGTTGCACCAGCTCTCCAATCGAGTTGGGGAGTTTTAACGATTTTCGCGCTATCCAGCAAGAGCACCGAAAGAGCCTCCAGCTGACGAATTGATTCAGGCAGGCCACTATGAGAGAAGCAATTGGAGGCATTGAGACCTTTAAGTTTCTTCATATTGGCTAGGGTGTTGGGAATTTCCTTTATAGAAGTTCCATCCATTAGAAGCTCTTTTCATCTCTTTCATATCATTAAGCTCTTTTGGCAACATGCTGAGTTCACTGCAGAACTTCAAATTCAGAGTGACTAAGTGAAAGTGCTAGTATGAATATCTAGAGAAGGGTGAATAGGTGTGGAGCAAATTTTTCGCAAAGAACAATAGAACTATTTTTCTTTTGAAATTGAGTCTGGAGAACAATAGACTTTTGAAACTAAGTCTGAATTACAAAAGACTTTGAGCGAGTTCAGACTTTGGCAACTACGAACAAAATAAAGGAATTTAGGGAAGAGAATAAGAACACATAATTTATAATGATTTAGCTTAAATTAAGCCTACGTCTACTCTCCCACGCTAACAACCTTCTAGCTGGATTCTACTATGCAATCAACAAAAGATTACAACTTTGAGTGCAAACACTTAGAGGTAGATCACACTATCTCACTAAGTCATTCTTTTGGTATTTCTCTCACGATCATAACATTTAAGCTCACCAAAGACAAGTGTATGATTGAAGTTGGCTCAGACTTTGGAATTATAAATTCTACACTCTGTCTTTTATTTGATTATCGGTCCTTGATCTCCTTAAATACTCCTCCACTTCCAAACTAGTTGTTGGATAGTATCTCGAGGATCGTCTTCCAATCTACTCATTGGACAGATCTGTATTTAGAAGATTTGGTAGTCGTTGGGTGACAAAAGTAGAATCCCAAATTGATGTTGATCGCCCATAAAAACAGAATTTTGGTTTTCATAAGTAGAGCTTCTCCGTATAGAAAGTTCTTGTCTTCAAGATTCAATTGTCAATCAATTAGATTGAGTCAATCAAATCAATCTTGATATAGAATCCAAACTAGATCACTAGCCGTTATATGTTTGGGGCTTGTGTTATGTTATTTCAAGTTGTTTCGTTTTGAATCTGCTACGTTTTGTTTGAAGTAAAGTCTGAGTGCAATAGACTTTACAATCTGAATGTCAATCTGAATACATTCAGCTGTAAGGACCCGGGCCCTACTGTGTAATATTGTTCGCTTTGGACACTGAGTTCTCAGGGCTTTAAAACGCGTCACACAGATTAGAGGGATCCAAACCTTATAAACTAGCTCAAGACTCCCCTCATAAGCGATGTGGGACTATAGAGGACCCCTTGCCCTTCCTTGGGCTGTCACACTCTCCACCCCTTAAGAGCACAGCATACTTGCTATGGCCCCCACATGCGGTCGAGAGTCAGCTCTAATATCATTTGTAAGGACCCGGGCCCTACTGTATAATATTGTCCGCTTTGGACATTGAGTCCTCACAGCTTTAAAATGTGTTACACAGATTAGAGGGATTCAAACCTTATAAACTAGCCTAGGACTCCCCCTTAAGCGATGTGGGACTAGAGAGGACCCCTTACCCTTGGGCTATCACACAGCTCCAGCATAAAGTCTGTCTTATGGTTCTTCCAAGTATAGACTTTGTTAATATCCTTTACATGTTCTATCATCTGCATAGTTTATTACTCAACCATCAAATATGTTAGTAGCGTTTGATTTGTTTTGTCATATTCAAAACATCATAAAGGATTTCCCTATCACTAAGCACTTTAGCTCAGCAATTGAAGGATCAATCTTCACCAATTGAAAACAATGCTTGAGAATCAGTGTCTCCAAGTTCACAAGACCAGAGAGATCATGAGTCATCAATAGGCCAGCACAGCTTATAAGATTAGAATTCTCAAGCATGGCGACCGTTGTCAAACTCGAGATAGAGGGCTTGAACCCTTTTAAGGTACATTTGGTTCAGTTTTACAAAAAAGCTTTGAGTGTAAAGTAAATACTAAAATTCAAAGCCATTTGGGGAAATGCAAATTGTATTTGGTTAAAATATCTTTGCAAATGGACTTTGAGTTGAATGTATGTTTGGCTAAAAAAACTTTTGCAATGGGCTTTGGATATATATATTTAAAAATGCCCAAACCCTTTGCTTGCGAGCTAGATCTAGTGTCGGTAGCTGTCAGTTGAGGTCGCTTGATGGTGAGGGTCGCACGACCCAGCGGAGGGTCGCTGGAGGTCACATGACCTTGGGCAACCCTCGGCAAGGGTTGCGCTACCCAAGCAACCGCTGCCCAACTCTCACAGCCTCAAGCGGCCCTCGCTTGGGTGTCATGAGGGTTGCGACACGCAACACCCAAGTGAGGGCCTCCTAAGGCAGCGAGACCCAAGGGGCAGTCGCCTGGGTCGCACGCCACTTGTGTCGCCTGAGGTTGTGCAACCTCTAGTGGCCCTCGGCTGGGTCGCACGACCCTCGCTAGAGGTCAAGCAACCTCGACCAATGGTTACTGGCGCTAGATTTGGCTTACCGGCAACCAAAGTCCTTCGCCAATAAGGCGAAGGGTTTGGTCCTTTTTAATTTAAAAAAAAAAAATTAATGAAGGATGAAATTAGAATTTTGAAAAATTAGTGAGGGTAGTTTTGGAAGAAAAAATGAGTTTCAGCATTTAGTTAAATGTTGAAAGCCCAAAGTTAATCCCTACTAGCATTGGGCTTTCGGCTTTCCTAATGCTGACTTTGAAGTGAAAGCTCATTCAAAATAGTTGCCAAACGATCTAGTATTTCCCAAAAAAGTTTTGAAGGTTGAAAACCTTTTCGAAATGCTGAACCAAATGCATCCTTAGTTCCCTGTCCAATGAAACAAGTCGTATATACGACAATATCATTCTCACATGTCATTAGACGTCCATCTGCATTTCTTCAAGTATGACATCAAACCGAGTAATTAAGAGAAGTAAATTTGACTTGCTCAACTCAATCATTTATCGCTCCCAGGCGTACCTTCTTTTCCTTCAACAAGGATAATGCATTCTCATGATTCCGTAGCCTACTGAGCCTTTCAGGCCTTTTGGTATCTTCATTTGTACAATTCGCGGACAAAGATCTATTAGCAGAGCATGCATACATAGTTTGTTATTTTATCCAATTTGCACCAAAGACAAGCCAAGCAAAGCTTTGATTCCACTAAGAGGATTATAGCTGCAAGCACGGCACAAGAAAAAAGGGTTGGCAATATCCTTTCCAAGACAGGAACACACTATATCTAATATTATTTCTTTGGTCTCACAATCAAGAAACTCGAAACTTGCCATCAACACGTGTTCATTCATCAACATGCTTTCTCAATATTGTCAAGGTATCATGCCACAGTTTTGTGGGCATTTTGTGTTGGATGCAAAATTACGCAATCCCAAGATCTCCATAACCAGAACAAGAACATATATCATTGAGTAGAAAGATTAACGCACCTATTTTGGGATCCATTGTTTTTGAAGCGGAAGTGGAAAACCAATGTTCCACGCGTAAGTCCTTCTCCTCTATTGCACTCCGTATCACTGGCTCAATGAGACGGCCCTCTTACCCTTTAGCGCTAGGTTAACGCTCCTTATGTGAGGATACATGTGAGAATTAGGGTTAGAGGAGAGACTTGAGCATTATTTATAGATTTTTCAACCAAGCCTCCTCATTACGAGCTAGGCTCAACTTGGTCCACACTAGCTAGCCCCATATTAGACAAATTAAGAAACCTTCTATCTCACCTTAGACCAACCCCGTTTTACAATAACCATAAAACGGTAAATTACAATATTAATTAATGTAGTCCACATTAGGAAAACTCTTACATTCTTCTACTTGGACTATATTAATTGAAATTGTACTGTATGTGCACACATTAGTCCAGAGATAATTCTTAATAGTCAATCCTATCCCATAAAGTCTCAAACACCGAATCATGTCGGTAACTGTATGTATATACATAGAGCCTGTCACACCCCAATCATCGGGCGTGCGCCCATCCCTTAGCTGGTCGATTTATTTGCGATGTCCCAGGAAGGTCGCCGACCTATTCGTTTATATACGCATGTGGAAGCTAAATAAAATTCCCAAACAATCAAACAATGGGATATAAAAGTAGGATCATATTTTTCAAACCAAGACAAGTCTTTATAGACAAACTGATTAATTACAAACTTAGGCTGTCTGCAAAATTATCGGCTTATCAAAAAGGGGATTGTCTTAACATCCACTAGTCAGACCCATTTGCCGATTCTTCAGCCTCCACCTTCCGAACTCCAGGACTTCCGTTCCTCCACGATCGTCATCTAGGGACCTGAAATATTTTCCCTAAACCGGGATGAGACTATGTCTCAGCAAGTTCTACCCCACTAAGACCTGATTAGGAAGCCAATACGCCATAAGGGCTGCCTAAGCACAACACAGGTCAAAGGGCTTACCTTGGCATCAGTTCCTTCCTGCACATCAGTTCAATCAATAATATTGATAACTACAGCAATCAATCACATTCCACCAATCAGATTGACTCAGCGATCAATCGACTTAATCAATTACATGTGACCACAGCCTTTCCCTGGTCGATACATTCAATACTATCTATAAAGTCCGACCATAGTCTAGAACTGCTCACCCAAAGCTGAAAATAGATAGCATAGCTCGCCTAAAGCTGATAGATATAGTATACTATGTATATGCTCGCCTAAAGCTGATAAATTAGAGCCTACAAGCCAATTTAGTATATTATATATGCTTACCCAAAGCTGCTAGATTAGGGCCCACAGGCCAATTTAGTATACTATATATGCTCGCTCAAAGCTGATAAATTAGGGCCCTTAGGCCAATTTAGTATACTATATATATGTGCTCACCTAAAGCTGATAATAAGGTACTGCTCACCCAAAGCTGATAGATTAGGGTCCCTAGGCCAATTTAGTATACTATATATACGTGCTCGCCCAAAGTTGATAATAAGGTACTACTCACCCAAAGCTAACATATCACCCGTAGGCTGATATAGTATACCGGTATACTGTTCACCCAAAGCTGACATATCGCCTGTGGGCCGATATAATATACCACTCTAACCATATAGTCAATTTATCAATTTTTTTTTTTATCATTCACGATAAATAGCCATGTATGGGTACACGGTCGGCCTTAGCCAAAATATAATAATTTCATTTACAAATATCCCACCAATTTCAATAGCCCATTATATATTTTTGGCGCTATAAACCGACGCCCGGTTATTTTTCCATTAATAACCAAAATCAAATAATTTAGGAATAAATCATAAATTTACAATTAATTCAATTCAGCACAAATTAATGCTCAAATAGATAAATAGACTGCACCACGATAATCAGCATAAAATTCAATGACCGGCTATCCCGGTCAAATTTTCGGAAAATAATAAATAATTAAATTTATTTCGAAAATTAAATTAAATATTATTATAATATAATATAACAAATAATAATATAAATTCGAAATAATTATTTAATCTAAATTAATTAATTAAGGCTTAAACACGATTACTTTAATCCAAACATTTACTTAGCCTTAATTAATTATCCACTAAACTAATCACATCCTTAATCCACTTAACATTTAAATAAATTAATCTAATCACCTAAATCTACTTAGTCTAATTTAAACACCCCTTAAACGTGATTAACCTACTAAGCGGGGAGTAGTGAGTTAAACTCACCCAATTAATGAACCGAGCGGCTCAAATCGACGGGGTCGACGGGGGGGTCGACTTTCCTCAAGGCGGGCCAAGCATCCGGGCTCGGGAAGACAGCCAAAACGGGCCAAAACCCTACTGTCATACCCATTTCTGCAACCCTTTGTTCGCTGTTGGTTGGGGCAGATCCGAGGCTGAGATGGTGAGTCAAGGCCAGCAGAGGGTGAGGGGGCTCCGGTGAGTCGAGGTGGTGGCGTACGGTGGCTGAAGGGAGCTCCGGCGGGCCTCTACCATCCCTCATGACCACCGAACAACAGCTGGCCAGGCGAGTCGTGGATGGCAGCTCGACTGGACGGGGGCGGAAGGCACGGGTGGGCGACCGCGGAGCTGCGACGGCGTGCGGCGTGAGGCGCGACGATGGCCTTGGCTCGGTTTTGGTGGGATGAGGCTGTTACTTCTGCGTTTGTTATCTTCGAACAGCAGAAAGAGGATGGGGAAGAGAGAGGGGGCGGAGGGCACGCGGCAGCCGTGGAGCGGCGGTGGTGACTAGGGGTGAGCATGGTCCGGGTTGGTCCAGGCCACCCCCTAACCCTAGGACCAACCCGTATAGTGTCGGTCCTCAATTTTTAGGACCAAGGACCGACCCTATTGAACTTGGGACCAAGGACCGGACCGACCTAATGGGTTCGGTTCGGTTCCAGGGTCAACCCGAGACCAATCAATAATTTTTTTCGTCTTATTTTTTATACTCCCTAAAATAGCAAACCTACAAATTTAAATTACACATCCATTGATAGTGCAGCATTGTACAACTAAATTATAAATACCAATACATATTTAGCAAATTTAAAATGATATAATAATAGAAATTTCGTACTTGCTAACCGCTCATTGAGATATGGAACAAGATAGAAAGTTGTTGTGATCATCTATCTTTAATATTCATAACACCATATGCAAAAGCGTTTTCCTGCATTTGATCATGTAGAGTCCACTCAACCAAAAAATGAGCTTCACAACACTTGATTTGCAAATCACCGTAGCAACTGCAGTATTACTCTACTCTTCAAAAACTTCTACAATTTGACACAAATTGAAAAACAAAGTGCAGCTGAAATTCATTAGTAAAATACAATTAAACCATAAAAAGTTCAAAATACTTAATATAAACCATGAATATATAACTTCATATCTTGTTAATTCACCGAACTTCTAAACACCTGAAAACAAAACAAACGACATATAATTAATACTCAACAAAAGTTTTAAATTGAAATTACTATTAGTACTATTGATAGAACATCTCAATATAATATAATATAACAGACATTTTACTTAGGTTTGAATATATAAAAAAATTATAAATAATATAATATAATATACAGGGTTGGTCCAGGGTTGGACCGACCCAAAACTCTTAGGACCGAGGACCAACCCGCACAGTGTTGGTCCTGGAATTTCAGGACTAAGGACTGACCCAGTCCCCTTAGGAACCGGACCAGGACCGGCAGGGTTGGGCTGGTCTAGGGTCGGTCCAGGGTCGACCCTAGACCGCTGCTCACCCCTAGTGGCGACTCTGGCAGCTCTAGTCCGAGCGACGATGGCTGCTGCTTCTCCAGGTCTTCGACTTCCATGGAGTCGAGCAAAATCAAAGAGGGAGATGGGGAAGAGAGGTAGCGACGGGAGAGAAGAAAGGGGAACCGGTTTCTCCTCTTTTTTTTTTTTCCTCTCACTCTCTCTTAGGTCATCCACAAACATGGCCTACCATGACCTCATGTGATGTCACCTTCCATTCACCTCCAAGCTTCCAAGACAAGCTTCTAATGGGTCCATTTTTCTTAGTCCATCATGGCATACGAATTTCACTTATTTGTACCTCAATTCTTTCAATTTCATTTAATTCTCAACTAAACAAATCCAATTGAAGCCCAATTAAATCCATCAAAATGACGTTGTCCATCTCATGACTTTTCCTCGTTAATTGATCCAAATTAACGGCAAAAGATGCGATCAAAAGAGGCCCTCTAATTATCTCGAACAAAAACGGCATTACTTTGCTTTTTTGCCAAAAATCTCAGTTTGTAGAAAAATCTTCTAAGGATGAGTTGACGTTCCTAAAATGACCTGTGACATGACAGACTCTTCAATTTCTGAAATCGAACTTAGATTGGTAGTTAATTTCACTCGGACGCGTTTTTAGCATGACCTAGGCTACCGGATAGTTTTTAGAACTTTTTAGGACAAATGACCCATGGTCGATTTTCTTCGAGCCACGATGAATCCACTCGATACATTGGCGACTCTCGGTTGTCGTGAAAATCTCGAGGATTCAAATACGGACACAGGGTACCAAAACGATAGTAAAATCAAATTAGTACCGGTCGACGAGAGTTTTCCAATTTAATAGAGTCACCTACGATCGGTCATTCATCTCAGTCAAACCGACCTATCTCTGATTTCAAATCGATTTTATACTGTGTCGCAATGATCTCTAAAGATGAGCACAATTGAGAAGTCGATTCCTGGTCGAATTCTTAAGTCTATTTGTCTTAAAGTTCTCAATAGCTTACCCAGTTAGTCTAGTTATCTCGTGAGTGGCCAACTCAAAGAAAAACACTATAGTTGCGCCGATGAAATGCCCAATTTATCTAATTGAAATCAGAACCCAAAAATCTGGATGTCACAGAGCTTTCCATAGTCATGAATGTTATCAACTTTATTGATATGGATTTAATATGGTAGTGTCGCAAATAGATAACATCTCTTATAGAGAGATTACATTTGCCAGTCACCATTCTCTTACCTTAAGCGTTACAAAAAACTTGTGCCACTAGAAAATGTCTTTATGATTCCAATGAACTCACATTTGCCTTGTCCTTACGGTTAATATTTATTTATGTATAACGAGGCATATGCACAAGGCTAATAATTGGATGCCCCTAGCCTTTACTCAAGGTTTATACAATACCTTGAGACTTTATCAATATGTATTTAACATAATAACAATACATTCAAACAATATTTTATTGAATGCAAAAGTTGATACATATCAAAACATTACTAAGTGTAATGAATACAGAGAACTTTATTAGAGTAAAACCAAAAATAGCTCCCACTAAACAACAGCATCTCATGATGCTCTTAAGCTCATATTAATAACATTTTATTCAAGAACAAAAGAGCGAAATCCTTTAGTTAATGGATCTACAACCACATCATTTGTGGAAATATGTTACATTATAATGTCACATTTCTATGCCGTTTCTTTTTTGTCAAAATTTAGACCGCCATATATTTAGACCCATTGAGACATTTGTTGTTAATATTACAAATTTATTGTCTCAATACAACTATATGAGTCAGTTCATAAAATTAAAAACGGTCAACTCCTTAATGAGGTTCTGGAGCTTAATAGCCCAAGTAACAGTCTAAAAGAATGTTACAAACTCTGCTTCCATAGTAGAATATGACATATAACTTTATTTATTGCACTTCCTACTAACATATATATATATATATATATATATATATATATATATTTATATTCCATTCTTGATATTATGTCATCCTAACAGCCAACAAAGTTTATATCTAAATATCCTAGTAGCTACAATAATTGAACATATCTGTATATTAACATATAATCTATCGTCTTCTTTAAGTACCTTAAAACCTTCTTGGCAGCAACCCAATGATTGCGTCCTGAATTTGACTGATGTCTGCCTAGAAGTCCCGTCGCAAAGACGATTTTTAGTCTAGTACAAATTCGAGTATACATTGTACTTTTATGTGCACTAACACAAGGTACACCATTTAACTAGATTTTCTCAATATCTAAATAAGGACAATGTAATGGATTCGGTCCATCACCCTTAACGACGGGAGCAATTCCTGGCTTGCATTGATGTATATTGAATATTTTCCAAAATACGATTAGCAAATATCCTCTAAGATAAATCTAATAAAATATGATGAGAATAATCTTTACGGACCTTAGTGCAAAAGACAAAAAATGCCTCAAGGTCACTACTTGTAAGCAAAATATCACGTACAAAAAGTATGAGAAAAATAAATTTCCTCCCACTGACCTCACAGTATAATATCTACTGAATTACTTTGTTTCCAATTGAACAAAATAACAATACTATGAAACTTTAATAATATTATTTGGAAACTTACTTAAGATCATGAATAAAACTTTTTAGTCTACACACAAGTTTACTTAAAACATGTGCTGTAAAATATTCCGATTGCACTATATAGATTTTGTATATATTTAGCGTAACTCCATATAAAAAATAAACTATTAATGTCACGTTTACTCTGAAAGAATTTTTAAAAGATATTAGAAAGAAATAATTATTTTTTTACTATAAACTATCCACCCCTCTTTCAGAGTGAAGACTCTATTATCTTTTATGGCATCTAATCACATACTTGATTGAGAACAAGAAACGATATTTATATATATGTCGCTAAATCAACCATGTAGTGGATATTGTAATCATACTCTCACAAATAAACTATGTAGTCTGATAGTATAACTGATCGTCTTTCCCTAACAAATCTCTTGAGTAAATCTACAACCACTTCATTCTGCACTTGAAAGGCTTGAGAAATTTCATCATAACTATATCAAGAATAGTACCTTGAATCTCAACAAGTTTAGTCTATGGTATATGAGATTCCACAATTGTTTGTATAGGCAAAGACAAATACACAATGATCTTCCATCGCACTATTATCCTTAATAGTCTGAGAGTAGCTATTCTTTACAATTATGTCAAACTCTATAAACTTTACTGTATGTGATTCCATAATTCTTATACCTTCATTAGGGGGCCATAAAATCAATATCCCTTTGAACAGTCTAGGTAAGATATAAAATAATTTTAAGTGAATCTAAATTCCAATGCACTTAATATTGGATTAGATAACCTCACTTTTGTATGACACCTCTAATTTTAATATGATTTAAGTAATTTACGTTCAGTCCATAACTTAAAAGAAGTTTATGAAACAACTTTGGTAAGAAACACCTTTTGTATGCGAAAAATTGCTTTCATAATATCAGCTCACAGAAAATTGGATAAATTAGTCTTACTAATCATACTCATCACCATGTTCATTATGGTGCAATTATGCCTTTTGACCAAATCTTTTTGTCAGGATTTTCAGGCATAGTAATTAAATTACCACTCTAGAATTTATCAAGTATTTGACAAATAACCCTTTAAGTTATTCCGCATTGTCATACTTGCCAAAATACTCACTACCACTATTAAACCTAACAACCTTTAAGACTAATTCTAACCAATTTATTCTTTATTTCGATCATTTTTCTTCCATAATTAATCTATAGAAGTCTTTAGATAACCGTTAAAAGTAGATAGAATATTGACATTGTTAACTTTTCTACTTTTTCTTTAGATAAATGTGAGATTATTCCTTAGATAGAAACTTTTGGAAACAACTTTTTTAACTTTCTATGAGATGTATATATCATTAGAAAATACAATCTTTGCAGATGTGTCCTAATTTCGGTATTAGATAAGACATAATTTCAAGCCACTAAGACTTCCACCAGCTTTTAGCAGTGCAGTTAGTAGACAAGCCACTTTTCAAGTGTTCATGAATGGAACACTTCATGGATAGTAAGCAAATTCTATTGCTCTTTTCCCAAACAACAAATCATATGTTCACTACTTAAAAATTGAACCAGTAAAAACCTCAATAATATTAAAGTTATTAATTATAGAAAATGTGACTAAAATAACAAGCAATGTATGTAATTAACATTATGTGAGCACTGTGTAAGTTGACGTATAAGTATACATCCAGAGAGTTACATGTAAAATCATATAATCACATTTGGGCAGAATACATGACATGCAATTGTACACTCCCCACATGATAGCGGTTATGAGAATATATTCCAATCTTCGTGAATTTATCACCTTTAGGCATATGAACCACTAGGATCAGTCACTCCTCCGCCATATCATCATGTATTCCTCCATGAACTAATACACAATCACCTCCTTTGGGAGTATGACTATGTATTAGACTAGGAGACATCCCAATCAATATACGAGAGCGAAATTTCTCAAATCTAATCAAGCGTGCCACTTTGGCAATCACTACTCAATTGAATCCTTGAAACTCTTTCATACCAGGCATATAAACCTTACTACTCGCATACACCATATATATGTGCGCGCGCGCGCGCGCGATTTTAACTTTAGTGACATACGTAGTAAATCGCCAAAATCACATATTATGCTAATTACATTGCTTTATTCATCCAGGAAAATCACCGATCATAGCAACATAAGAAACTTCTCATAACATAGAAGAAAGCGTCTCTTGTGCACCCAAATTATAGATTACTAGAACAATATAAAGAAGAATGCCGATCTAGAAGATCTATCACAAGTTAACCTCAATAGTAATATAAGGTATCCCTGATCAACAAGCCTAACAGCTGATCTACTATCTTTCATGAGTTTTATAAGGCAAAACATGACTCCAAGGCCAATAGCTGATTTATTTGTCAATTTTACGCAATAAATTATCATTGCATCAATCAATGACTTATAAATTGAGTTAAAACACATAACCAAATATCTAAACTACAACAATAGATAATATTGCTCTGCGTAAATGTTGTATACTTCTTAACCATAAAAGATATTCAATTTGATAGAAATTAACAAGTAACTAGATGAGTTTAAGTATAATATGCAATAACTTAACTGATATGCATTATCCATATTCAATAGATGTGTTAATTAGTACAATCAATTTGGTCACAAGTTTTTAAAACGTCAATCATTCAAAGATTACCAAAAGAAACAAAGATACATCAAGATGCGTATAAAGAACTATACTTGAACAACAGAAGTTTCATAACTTTTACTATTTCTCATCGCCTCAATACATAGTTCAATTATTATCCCATAATGGTTGTATCTCATTAAGCTAACATCAGTTCACAACAAAGTTTAATTTTTATTAATGAATCAAACCTTTATAATGTTTATGTGATAACATACTTGTAACCCAACACTTGTTTTTCCAAAATCACAGAAAAATACAAGAAAAATACTTAAAAATATGCAAAAATACACGTATTTAGAGTTCCGTATGTATTTGCACGTCTATAAAATCATCAAACATGTAAAATAAATACACCACAAGATATAGAATGGATATACGAATCTAATGCCACTAGCCACGCGCCAATACAATGCTCCACGCACCTACACGCGCCACCTAAGTGCACAGCGCGTAGAGCTCACGCGTGAATGAAATTGACTGGTCACAACCGGTCCGGCCAAGACCAGTCCAACCAGTTCCCGGCTCGACCATCCGATCCAGCCATCCGGTCCGGTCAATAGTTGACTAGGTTGGGTCGATCAACGGGTCGGGTTGGGTCGATCAACAGGTGGGATCGGATCCTCGGTCGAGTCGGGTCTGGTCGGTCAACGGTCATAGGTTGGTCAATGACGACACACACGCGAGCCTCGCCCTGCGTGTGGGAGCACGTGAGGGTGCGTGACCATGCATGGGGCGCGTCTCCAATGCCCTGGCAACGTGTGGGGGCTTGTGCGACGTCCTCCGATGATGCGCTGCCTACGATCTTGCTCGTCTTGATAAGCCCAATCCGAATTTATGATTTAATTTTATTTTTATTGAACAAAAAATCATGAAAATCACAAATTAGGGTGAAAATTTTATGCGTTCGAGTTCTCGGGTTATGGTTGCTCTGAAACCACATGTTGGATGCAAAATTACGCAATCCCAAGAACTTCATAACTAAAACAAAAACATGCATTATCGAGTAGAAAGATTAACGCACCTGTTTTGGGATCCATCGTTCTTGAAGCGGAAGCGGAAAACTAATGTTCCACGTGCAAGTCATTTCCTCTATTGCCCTCCCTATCACTGACTCAATGAGATGGCCCTCTCACCCTTTAGCGCTAGGTTAATGCTTCTTATGTGAGGATACATGTGAGAATTATGGTTAAAGGAGAGACTTAGGCACTATTTATAGAGTTTCCAACCAAGCTCTCTCATTACGAGCTAGGCTCAACTCGGCCCACATTAACCAATTTCATATTAGACTAATTAAGAAATCTTCTATCTCAGCTTGGACCAATCTCGTTTTACAATAACCGTAAAATGGTAAATTACAATATCAATTAATGTAGTCCACATTATGAAAACTCTTACATTCTGCAAAAAAAAAAAAAAAAATGAACCTAGAACCTCTAGTGCTAAAAGAATTCATCCATTTTTAGAAATAATATCATCAGACAGAGAGCCATATCCCTCTGGGAAAGGCAGGCCATGAATCGCATGCTACGAAAGAGAAAAAGAGCTTGATCAGGTTTCAGAGGTTCGACTTCATAGCTTTCTACCACTTCAGGGACATTAGTAAGACCATAATCTCACGTAGTCACAACGATCCTACTTCTTGGACCAAAACAACTGAGCTTCCCGATAAATGGTTCAAGTTGATGATGGTGAGTGACATAATCAAGGAGAATAAGAACTCTCACACTACGAAATCTACGTTTGATGATGTGCACAACTTCTCAAAAAGTAAACATTGGGAAGCTTCGCTTTAAAAGGTAGGAAATCAACTGATTTTGCAAAGACTTGGGTCCTTTGGATTGTGTATACCTTCCTCGAATGTCCTCAAGATAGCTACAACCATTAAAGAGAGAAGCAATGCCTTTGTAAACAACCTTTGCAGGAGTAGTCTTACTAACCCCACCAGTGCCATAGATTTGAACTACTCGGACATCCCCATCATGTAACCCTATTGCTTGTCCATCTTTGTAGCAAACACCAAGCTTTGTCATGACCTCTTGTACTTTAACCTGAATTCCGGCAAAATTCTCCTTAACATCTCCCTTCCTCAACAGTTGCAGCACGTCTAAGACAAGTTGCTTTACAAGCTCGGGGAGAAGTACACTATCAATGCCATAAGTTGTGTACGGTGCTCACTTTGGTGCCAAAAGTTTCCGTTGGATCACTTAAGTGCCAAATTGGAGGAAAAACAATTACTTTGGTGCCACCAGCAAGAGATTTCAACCAAAAAGATTACGTGGCTATTATATTTTAAAAAAAAAATCGACAAGGCCTTTAAACGACGTCATTTTCCGTCCTCCTTAAGAAAATGGCGTCGTTTTGCCATCCTAAATGGATGGCCTCGAGAAAATGACGTTGCACAACTAATTTTGGGTTTCTTTTTCTTTAATTTGGGGATTGAAATTAGAGTTTTTTTGTTTGATACTCACCCAACGCCGGCCACCGTCGCTCGGCCTCTGTCGTAGTAGCACCATGTCCCAATCTCGGTAACATTTCACCAGTTTCAACGTCCTCAAATTCTTCGAGCTGGGACCGCGTTCAGTAGCTCTGAGTGGGTGTGAAGGGCGAGCCTCTAGTGGCTCTAGCCTTTGATCACGAGTTAGTGGTAGCACACGGGGAGCACGGCCCGGGTCGCTAGAGCCTAGGTACTTGGAAGACGCGGGCCGGGCACTCGTCGGGAAGATCAAAGATGGAGAGGGAGAGATCGAGAGCGGCGCACTTGTCGACGGCCTCCTCGATCACCGGCCATATCACGGCCTTCGACTTGGCCATCGAGTGGCCGTTGTTAGTGTCGGGGTCGGGGTCGGGGTTGGGGTCGGAGCCGCAGAATCGCCGAGTGCAGGGGCCATTGAGGATGGCGACAGGGCCATCGCCGTTGGGTTATCTTCTCTCTCTCTCTCTCTCTCTCTCTCTCTCTCTCTCTCTCAATTTGGGGATTTAGGGTTTTGAATTGGGGGAGAGATACCAAATGGCATCGTTTTGTTGTTTAAATGCTAACTGTACTTTTTCAGAGAGCCACATCAGTTTCAAAAATTAATAAAAAAAGTGCCACATCGGATTTCCGGCTAACCAGATCAGAGTTGGTACTGATATGATCATTTTTCAAACTTTTTGGCACTTTAAGTGATCTGACATAAACTTTTGACACCAAAGTGAGTGCCATACACAACTTATGGCATTAATAGTGTACTTATCCCACAAGCTCGGGACTAGGCCTGCTAAAATTGTATTAGGGATATGAATAGGAATATGAAAAACATGTTGGTAGTTGGAAAGAGAGCAAGTGGAAATGAGTTAAATATTGCACTCAATCGAGCCATGGGAACAAACAAATGCACAAAAGGAGTTCGGAACGATGGATTTGCATTGCGCGACCAACAAACTTGGGAATGTGGAGCATGTATACTCAAAACCATTCTTCTCTCCGTCGAAGACTATGAATCCTATGACAAATAAAATCAGCTAGAATAAAATTACCCATAATTTTGGTCTACAGAGTAAAATCTCTTTAAACCCCCAACCTCGCGAAGAGCCCTTCCCCACACTTGGATTGTTCGGCCATCTGTTCCCTTCGCCTCTTGCTCCTTCAAGGACAATTGCAAAGAACCCTTGACGTGTCGAACATCATAGGGGTCTGGTACAATATCTTAGGGATTTTTTATATATTGTCTTAGGAAATCTGTATATATTCTATGATATTATAGAATTATTCTTAATGTATTCTCTCATATTGTTTTCCTAAAATATCTTATAGATTAGGCTTCATTGTACCTATTTATTCTATCCTCATGCCTTAGTGCTACACACAGCTTTTTTCTAAATCTTTTCTCTCTATCACAGGCAATCAAGTTCACCATGGTTTGACATCGCCATTTAAAGCTCAGGCTCTTCGCTAGTGCATTCTTGTGGTTTCATCAATTTGACGACAACATATTCATCGTCTTGTCACCGGTGACCTCTCACACTTCACACTTCACACTTCACCATCCGACGAAATCTCAACACACGTGCTCCCACACGCTGTCATTATTAGTGCTCTTGAGTTTTGGTTGTTTTCTATGCTATTAGATTTGATATGGGTGATTTAAGTGACCAAATTGATGTCAAACTCGATGGCTCCAATTACGCTCTTTGGCAACCATAAGCTATGATGCACGTGTTTATCATGACTTATTTGAATATGTTGAGGGTGATAGTCTGATTTTCTATTTCCGTTTTAATTAAATAAATTGGGCTTTTCATCGATGTGCCTATACCGTTATTCTTTAAGCCAATCACTCAGGAGATAACTAGACTAGTTAGGGGAGTCATTAAGGGATTTTAATGCAACGGGCTTAAGAATTTGACCAGAAATCGACTACTCGACCGTGTCAATCTGCAAGAATCATTGCGGCACAGTCGAAAATCTATCAAAAATCGGAAATAGATCGATTCAACTGAAATATATAATAAAGCAGGGGTGATTTCACCTAATTGCAAAATTCTTGTTGATCGGTATTAGACCGATTTTTCTGTCGTTTTGGTACCCTGTGCTTGTAATTGAAACCTTGAGATTTTCACGACAATCGAGAGTCGCCAATGAGTTGAAAATATACATTGTGGCCCGAAAATAATCGACTATAGGTCAATTGCACCGAAAATTCTCGAAAACTACCCGATAGTTTAGGTCGTGCTAAAATCACGTCTGACTGAATTTAACTGTGAAATTTATTCCAATTTCAGAAATTGAGAACTCTAATGTGGCACAATTAATCTTAGGAATATTGTTGCATCTTTCCAAGATTTATTGACGAGGGAAATTGTTGGTGAAAAATTCAAATGCAGCAAATTAAAGGAATAAGAGAAATGCCATAGTTTAAATAGATTTTGGTCTTTAATGTGGAACATTTGGAGATGGAATTATGAGGATTTAAATGAGACTTTATTATTATTAATTAAGGCTATGAAAGGGTGAAATGAAAAAGGGAAAAGCTATTGGAAAATATGCAAATTGGGATGAAGGCTCAACATAAGGAATTTCACCACCATTTGGATGTCCTTTGTAGAAGATAAGCTCGTTTAGAGATGGTGGGTCACATGAAAGTGAAAGGGGCAAATCTTTCATGGAAAAACAGCAAAAGCCTTGTGGAAATTAGGAAGGGGGACCCTCCATGGTCCTTTTTCTTCTTCTCTCTCTTCCCATCCGCGCGTATCACCCTAGTGCCATGCGACACTTCTCCCTCTTCCTTTCTCTTTCTTTCCTTTTCCCTTTCTTTTTCTCTTCCTTTTCTCAGCTATAAAACCCCCTTGTTTCTTCTCCTTTAAGTTGTTCTTGTTGGAGAAAACTTCTTTATTTATTTTGAAGTTGATAAAATGTTTCCATCAGTCTAGTCTGAAGACTTGCAGACTCTATTGTCAAAGTCTGAAGACCTCCTCCAGACTCAAGATTTAAAGTCTATCCTCACTGATAGTTTCTAGACTGATGAAAAAAAGTTTTATCCAATGAAGAAGACTTATCCAGACGCGAGTATATCTTTAAGGATTTGGTTCGTACAGTTGAAAAAGATCTCACAGCTGGAGATAGCATCTCGTGATCAATTATTCTTATTGAAATCAATTCGAATAATTAGATCGGTTGATTGGCAAAGTATACTTAGAAGGTTCTACTTATGGAAATCTAGATCTAGATTGTATGGGTGAGCCGGATTGGTGGGCTATCATCACATTCCTTAAATAACTCGAGATCTCCCTAATTGATTCTGTCCAACGGGTAGATTGGAAAAACTCCTTTAGAATGTGCTAACGATTATAAAGACATGGAGGAGTATATAAGGAAGACGCTCAAGTTATTTGAGTGTGTGCATGAAAGAAAAATTTCAAAGTCTGAAACTCCTAGTTCTTTGCTATTTCAATTATTGAGCTTAAGTTGTACTTGAAAGATAAATTATATAATTCTGAGACCTTGAGGAAGTGTGGGAGAGTTTCTACACTGTAGAATCAAGGACGTGAGACTATAAAATCTCTTTTGGTTCTTAGTGAAATCTAGCCAGTGGACTGTCAGTGCAGGAGAGTGAACGTAGGCTTGGTTTAAGCTGAACCACTATATATTTTGTGTTTTGATTCTCTTTCCTTAAACTTTTTACTTTAATTCGTAGCCTTATATAACTATTTATAGTCTTTTACATCTTTAGTCTATCATTCTCAAAAGACGAATTAATTTGTTAAGTCTTGCAAAAACTTATTTAACACCTATTCACCCCCTCTAGGTGTTCTTACTAGCCCTATCAATTGGTATCAAAGCTTGTGTGCTCGGTTTACTGAAGTGTTTTTATTTATGAGTTAAAGATCTATGGCTAGCATGTTGGCTCCAGGATTGGTTGAAGGCCAGAGCAACACCAGACCTCATTATTTTGATGGAAATGAATATAGCGTATAGAAAAACAAGATGAAGGCATTCCTAAGATCAAAAGATCCTTTAGAATGGAATGTGGTAGAAAAGGGAATCATTCCTAAAGCTGCATCAATTTCAAAAAGAGGAAAAGAAGTTGTAGATGCTAGCGAGATGACTCAAGAAGAAATAACCAAGAAACAAGCTTTTGATGCTAAAACAATTTACTCTTTATATTGTGCTTTATCTCCTACGAGTATGATAGAATTTCTTCTTGTGAAATAGCTAAAGAAGTCTGTGATAGATTACACATTACCTATGAAGGAACTGATCGAGTGAAAAAAAACAAAAATCAATATTCTACTCGGACAGTATGAAGCATTCAAGATAAAACTAGGGGAATCGATCACTGATATGTTTAGTCGTTTTAATGAAATTGTAAATGGTCTAGAGTATCAGGGACAGCCAATCTCAGGACCAATGAAGGTTAACAAATTACTGCGTGGACTCTCCAAAGATTGGAATCATGTGAATACTTCAGTAAGGGAAACTCAAAGGATCATGCCACTTTCGGTAGACGAACTGGTTGGCACACTTCATTCTTATGAAATGGAGCAAATCAATGAGGAAGAAGATCTCAAAGGTAAGAAGTCAATTGCTTTAAAATCTAACGATCATTCTGATGTTACAGATTCTGAAGATGATATGGACGATGAAGAGCTAGCACTTATGATAAGAAGGTTCAGGAAATTGAACAAAAAGGGAAGAAGATTTAATTGGAAGAAACAAAGCACTCGAAAGTTTCAAAACAAATCAACTGAGGATGATGAATCTAATAAAGATGTGATCTGCTTTGAATACAAGAAAAATGGACACATCAGACTTAACTGTCCTTTGTTGAAGAAAAAGAAGGGAAAATTTGAAAAATACAAAAAGGCTCTCAAGGTAGAGACATGGAGTGATACGAATGCGAAAAAGTGATAAAAATTATGTCGGATATGTCTAATGGCAAAATCATAATCAAGCTCAGACTCTGAGATAGATTCAGACTTAGACTCAAACAGTGAAATAGAGGTAAGCAATTTAAATATTCCTACTAAAGTCTCGAAATACATTGATGAACTTTGTTTTAGCCTCAAAACCTCTCTTAAAGGGAGAAAAGTTTGAAAATTTAGACAAAAGTTATGTTATTTTAAAAGAAAATACAGACTTTCTTTCTAAAGAAAATACGATTTTGAAAGAGGACATTTCAAATATCTCAAAAAGGTTTTCAATAGGATCTGAAAAGTTAGAAAATATTCTTTCAATACAAAAAACTTATTTTAACAAATCGGGCTTGGGAATGACTTGAAACTATCAATCTATTTGATTTTCCAAAAGTAAAGGAAAGAATCAAACAAAGACCTACAAAATTTTTTTATAGAAATCATTTTCAAAAAGTCTTTGTAAAACCTATTGGCCGAAGTGCTCTCAAATGTTCAAAATGCAATAGCTTAGAACACTTTGAGAAAGAATGTCCTATGGTTTGGAGACCTATTAAGAAGGAATGGATAAAGATTGTATATTGCACTAACACCCTTGGACTCAAGAAAATGTGGGTACCAAAGAAAGCTTGAGTTTTTTTTTTTTTTTTTTTAATTGCAGGTCACTATCAAGAAAAAAAGGTTAAGTGGTATTTGGATAGTAGTTGTTCAAGACACATAATAGGAGATTCAAGTTGTTTTCTAAAACTTATTCAAAGAAATGGTTGAAAAGTCTATTTTGGTGGAAATAGCAAAGGAAGAATCGTTGGATGTGGAATTGTAAAGATTGGAAGTCTTACAATCAACAATGTCTCATTGGTGGAAGGACTAAATTACAATCTACTTAGTATGGGCCAACTGTGCGACATTGGATTCAAAATCAATTTCCAAGAAGGATTATGTTTGGGAACTAGTAAAGATCTTTTTCAATCTTTTACTAGAGGAAGACATGGGAACATTTATCTTCTGGATATGAAACCAGAAATGTCTCAATGTCTAATATCAATTCAAGATGAAGCGAACTTTTGGCATCGAAAGCTTGGCCATGTCAACATGAAGCAAATTGCCAAGATCTCTTCCAAGAAACTTGTTCATGGACTACCTAACCTGAAGTATCAAATATCTGACTTATGCACACCATATGTGTTGGGAAACAGGTTAGAAGTTTTTTTAAACCAATAAATCAAGTTTTTACTAATTGTGTTTTGCAACTTCTGCATATAGATCTCTTTGGACCAACCAGAATTCAAAGCATTGGTGGAAAGAGATATTACCTAATAATTATGGATGATTATTATTAATTTACTTGGGTTTATTTTTTTGGCAAATAAGTTTGAAACCATTACTCACTATTTAAAGTTTGCTAAGAAAGTTCAAAATGAGAAATGATATGCTATCTCGAGCATACGGACAGACCGTGGAGGTGAGTTTGAAAATTAAGACTTTGCAAAATTCTGTAATGAATATGGTTTTCAGCATGTTTTCTCCTCTCCATACACTCTAGAATATAATGAAGTTATGGAAAGAAAGAATAGATCTTTACAATAAATGACTAGAACTCTTTTAATAGAAAGTAGTATTTCTTCTCATTTTTGGGCTAAAGCAGTTTCTACAGCTTGCTATATTATTAACAAAGTATTATTAAGGCCTATTATGGAGAAAACTTCGTATGAGTTATTCAAAGGAAAAAAGCCAATTGTTTCTTACTTGTATTTGGTTGCAAATGTTTTGTTTTGAAAAATGTAAATGATCGAACTGGTAAGTTTGAAGAGAAATCAGACAAAGAAATCTTCCTTAGATATTCAACCACCAGCAAAGCCTACAAAGTATTCAATAAGAAGACTTATATTGCGTTTGGTAACGTTTCTGTTTAAAAATTGTTCTAGGAAACAGAAATAAAAAAAAGTATTTCCGTTCCAGGGAATAACTTTTTAACAAAAAAATGCGTTCGGTAATTGTATAAAATTTTTGTTTCTGGAATAGAAAAAGAATAGAAACACGTTTGGTAACTGCACAAAATTTCTATTTGGAATAGAAAAAGAACAGAAACACGTTTGATAACTGCACCAAATTTTTGTTCCAATTTTTTTTCAAGTGTTTTTTTTTTAATAAAGTGTAAACTTGGTATTGAATTATCATTCTTATGAAATGCTCATCAATTTAATTTTGTTCATATTAAGTGAAAACAAACATTCTAAACATGACCATATTTGCTTACTTGGAAGAAAATTTTTTAAGTTTGTACCAAAATTTTCCCAATTGCTTTTTTTTTTAAAAAAATAAAGTGTAAACTTGGTTTTAAATTATCATTATCATAAAATTCTCATCAATTTAATTTTGTTCATGGTGAGTAAAGTCAAACATTCTGAACATGGTTATAAGTGCATACTTTGAAGAAAATTTTATAAATAAACTTTGTACCAAATTTTTCTCACGTGCCTTTTTTTTTTTTTCAATAAAGTGTAAACTTGGTATTGCATTATCACTCTAATGAAATGCTCATCAATTTAATTTTGTTCATGGTGGGTGAAGATAAACATTCTAAACATGGTCATGTGCATACTTGGAACAAAATTTCGTAAGTAAAATTTGTACAATAAGAGCTAGCTAAAAGAAGAATATCTTATAGATCTCTACATAGACCCTTTCATACATAACATCACAATAATGAAGTAATATAGTTCATTGTTCAACTTCATCACATCGAATTTGATAATTGAGTACTTAAAAACAAAATTATAAAAGTCAGAAACACAAAGTCATGAAATCTCAGGCATATTATGATCCCTCGCCATTTTATTTGCAATCCTTGTCCTAAGCATGTTTATTCCAGGTGCATCATGCAATGTATCATTTGCAACCTCAGGACAAAGAGGCAAAGATAGTTCTCAATTTCTGTAGGCATGTCATAGTTGATCACATGTTGAATGTCAGGAAAGTCCAACCCCTTTGAAGCAACATCTGTGGCAACCAAGACATCTTTCATGCTTGCCTTAAATGATGAAATAGCATATTCTCTCTCTTCCTGGTCTTTGCCACCATGAATAGCCACTGCTTCAACTCCTTTCAAAAGTAGATACTCATGAATGTCATCCACATCGGCCTTGTTCTCACAAAATATAAGGACAGGGGGTGGAGTTTTCTGAAGGCACTCAAGAAGGTAAATAATTTTTGCCTCTTGGTTGACATACTCGACCTCCTGAATGACATCAAGATTTGTAGCACCTGCTCTTCTCACATTGACCATGACAGGCTTCACCAGAGCACTTCTTGCAAAATTCTGAATTTTAGTAGGCATAGTGGCAGAAAAGAGGAGTGTTTGACGTTGAGCTTTGAAGTGGTCGAACACCTCCCTTATATCATCTTCAAATCCCAAGTCCACCAATCTGTCAGCCTCATCTAAAGTAAGGTACCTGCAGAAAGCAATAGATCAGTATAATTGTCCCCACAAATAACAAGTCTGAATATTTAAGACAGCAGTGCATTAATAGAAAATCAAGATTGAGGCTAATATAGGAAAGAGTGCAAGATGAAGAATCTTGGTTCGGTGAAATCCCATATCCTCAAGACAAAGAAGCAAAGATAAGAACTCAAAAAGCAATCTCAATCAATGTCCCATGCCACGCTATTTAACCTTTGAGCTAGCATTGACCATTGGAATCCAAATGGTGCACATAGAACTCAAGCAAAAACATAGAGCACTGAGAATGCAAATATGCTCGACTTAAGCACTATTGAGTTTTTTCAATGTAGATTTATTGAAGATTCGATGTAGTTGCTTCAGAGTAGGGATAACATTTAGTATTTGGCAGTTTCATGTCTGCTGTCCACTAATAACTTCCTACCAATAGCAAACCAATCAACTTGCCAATGCATGATCATACGTCGACGATTCTGAGATGGAATTATTCGGAGACAGCCAGATGTTGTGGAAAGCGGTGTACAAGTTCAAAAGGTATAAAAGGATGAATTAAAGGATTTTACCTGCAATTACAAGGTTCATCTTTTTCTTTGCCAGCATATCCTTCAATCTACCAGGAGTAGCAACAACAATGTGCACTCCCTTCCTCACAACCTTCACCTGCGACCGCATATCCACTCCACCAATACATAGCAGAGCCCTAAACTCTGGATATTTGGCCTCTCTCAACAGAACCAAAAACTGCTCCACAACTTCATATGCCTGTCTCGCGAGCTCTCTTGAAGGGCAGACAACCAATCCAAACGGTCCTTCACCGTGAGCAATGGGCATCATCATCTCCTCCTGAAGAGCAATCATGATCATCAGCAACACGAAAACCAAAGTCTTCCCCGACCCCGTGAATGCAATCCCTATCATATCTCTGCCTACCAAGACCACCGGAAGACCCTACACCCGAATCAGCGTCGGTTGCACAATCCCCTTCGCTTTCAACTTCTTCAAAATAGGGTCTGGGAACCTCATATCCTTAAAATTCTTTATTGGTGGCAGGATATCCTCTCCATAAAAAATTGAAGCATTATAGCCATAAGATACCAAGGATCTCGCATAATGTATAATCCCCAACATTCATTTGGAACCAATTGATTCTAAAGCCACTTAATAATAAAAGCTCTATGACATTCCCGATGAATTCGAAAATGTAAGCAGCCAATTCAGCAAGATATCAAGACACTATGGAACAGTGGAAATTTCAAAAACAGCAGTTATCACTCACAAGATGACTACCGATAGACTCAGAAATGCCTGCAGCATTGATTATAAGCTAGACATAACTAAGCGCAGAGAAGCAAGCGAGCAGATGCGCACTGCTGCTCATGCTTGAGCGAGCAGACGCTCATTGCTTTGCTCGCTCGAGCGTGAGCAGCATCAAGCGAGCAAAGCAGGAGCCCTACTCTGCTCACTCGAGCAGAGAAGCAAGCGAGTAGACGCTCACTGCTCTGCTCGCTCGAGCGTGAGCAGCGCCGAGCGAGCGAAGCAAGCGAGCGAGATGCTCGCTACCGCTCACGCTCGAGCGAGTGGACGCTCGCTGCTCGCTTGCCGAGCATGGATGCTCGCGTGAGCATCTGCTCACGCTCGAGCAAGTAGACACTCCTGCGCCTCGCTCGCTTGAGCGTGAGCGCGGCGGCGCGAGCGGGCGGGGCTCGTTGCTCCGCTCACTCAAGTAGAGAAGCAAGCGACGGATGCTCGCTGCTACTCACGCCGAGCGAGCGACGCTCGCTGCTCTACTTGCTTGAGCGTGAGGAGCGGCGACGAGCAGGTGCTCACAGCGAGTAGAGCAGGGCTTGCTGCTGCTCACGCTCGAGCGAGCAGACGCTCGTTGCTCTGCTCGCTCATAGCTCGAGTAGGGCCTGTTGCTCTACTCGCTTGAGCAAAGAAGCAAGCGAGCAGACGCTTTCTACTGCTCACACTCAAGTGAGCTGCGACCGTCTGCTTGCTTGAGCAGAGAAGCAAGCGAGCAGACGCTCTCTACTCTGCAGTGAGCGAGCAGAGCAGGGCTTGCTGCAAGCAAACGCTCGATCTAGGGCACCGTTGCTCGCCAGATCTGGGCGAGCGTGCTCTTCCAGATCTCGAGCAAGCAGACGAGCTGCTGCCGCAGATCTGGCAAGCAAAGGTGCCTTAGATCTGGGCAAGCGCTAGCTCGAGTGAGCCCTCACACTCGAGCTCCGAACAGCCATCACCCAGATCTGTGAGGGCCTCGTCAATCGGTGAAGGAGAAGCAGTGAGCAGGTTCACCTGGTGAAGGAGCAGCGGCTGTCGGCGCCGGAGAGGATGACGGTGGAGAAGCTGGATGGTCTCAAGACGAGAGGTGGCTATCGAGGCGGAGAGTGGGAGGCGCCGGAGAAGACGACGGTGGAGAAGATGCAGGAGGAAAGGCGGTGTTCGAAGGGCTGAGCAAGAAATAGAAAAGAAACATGAGAGCTTATGTTTTTGTTCCTTTTTTGTTCTTCAAATATGTTTCAGAAATAAGAAACATAATTTTTTTTGTTTCTTATTTGTTCCACATTTGTTTAAAGGGAACAAAAAAACAAAAAAGGAACAGAAACGCGCCCAAACACGTTTCTGTTCCTTTTTTGTTCCAAAGAACAAAAAAACAAAAAAGTTGTTTAAAAACATAAAAAAGAAGCGAAAACAAACGCAGCCTTAGTCTATAGAAGAATCTATAAATGTCAAATTTCAAGACTCTTTGCAAAATCAACTGATTCAAACTCAACTTGAAGAATATGAACTTGCTCCAGACCTTACAAAGTCTACCTCCCCTGAAGTAGCTCAGACTTCTGAAGATCATCAACAAACGGAAATTGAAGAATCCACCGAAGTAGAAGAACAACATTCAATCGGACCGACCAACACCTGGAAGCACAAGTCTAGTCATCCCAAAGAACTCATCATCGGTGACGTTGATGAAGGGATTCGTACCAAATCCGAAAAGCAAAAAGAGTCTAATGTCATGGCACTTATTTTTGAAATAGAACCCAAAAGTAATAAGAAGCTTTAACTGACGAAAGCTGGATTGAAGCTATGCAAAAAGAACTCGAGACAATTCAGCATTAATGATGTTTGGGAATTAACTCCTAAACCAAAAGGTAAATCTATTATTAGAGCTAAATGGGTTTTAGGAACAAGATAGACGAAAAAAGAAAAGTGGTCAAGAACAAAGCAAGACTCGTGGCTAAAGGATATACCCAAGAAAAATGGATAGACTATGGTGAGACCTACGTACCAATAATAATGTTAGAAGCAATTAGATTATTACTTGCTTTAGCCTGTTACAAAAATTTTAAGTTATTTTAAATGGACGTTAAAAGTGCATTCCTAAATGGATTTATCCAGAAAGAAGTCTATGTGGAACAACCTCCCGAATTTGAAGAGCTAAAGAAACCAGACTCAGTATTTAGACGAAAAAGGCTCTATATGGGTTAAAGCAAACACCTCGAGCATGGTACGACAGGTTAAGTTAGTTTTTAATTCAAAATGGTTTTGTTAAAAGAAAAGTGGATACTACCTTGTTTATTAAAAGAGAAGGTAAAAACTTTCTACTTGTTCAAATTTATGTTTATGATATTATATTTGAATCACCTCATGAAAACCTATGCAAGAAGTTTTCTAAGTTTATGCATGATGAATTTGATATGAGCATGATGGGTGAACTATAATTCTTTCTCGAATTACAAGTAAAACAATTGAAGGAAGGAATCTTTATTCACTAAGAAAAATATGCAAAAGAACTTCTTAAAAAGTTCGAATTTGAGAATTGCAAAAAGACTGAGATACCAATATCTAGTTCTTCGAAGTTGGACAAAGATGAAGGGGGAAAGAAAGTTGACCAGAAGCTCTACAGGAGTATTGTAACAACCCGGGCCCCACTGTGTAATATTGTCCGCTTTGGATATTGAGTCCTCACGGCTTTAAAATGCGTCACATAGATTAAAGGGACTTAAGCCTTTATAAACTAGCCCCAGGACTCCCCCTAAGCGATGTGGGACAAGAAGATGCACCCCGCACTTAGGCCGTCGCATTCTCCCCCCTTGGGAGCACAACGTCCTTGCTGTGGCCTCACACGCGGTTGAGAGTCGGCTCTGATACCATTTGTAACGACCTAGGTCCCACTGTGTAATATTGTCCGCTTTTAACACTAAGTCCCCACGGCTTTAAAACGCATCACACAGATTAAATGGACCTAAGCCTTTATAAACTAGCCCCATCACTCCCCCCTAAGCGATGTGGGACAAGGAGACGCACCCCGTGCTTGGGCCGTCACAAGTATCACTGGTTCACTTCTTTATCTTACTGTTTTTAGACTTGACATTTTGTTTAGCGTTTGCATTTGTGCTAGATTTCAATCTAATCTCAAAGAATCTCATCTAAGTGCTACAAAACGCATTATCAAATATGTTACAACTACCTCAAAGTTAGTTCTATGGTATCTCAAAGAATGAGACTTTACTTTCCTTGGATATTCAAACGCAGATGCAAGTTGCAGAGTTGATAGAAAGAGTACTTCCGGTACTTGTCAATTGCTGGGAAATAGGACAGTATCATAATTCTCAAGGAAGTAAAGTACTGTGGCTCTTTCAACAGCAGAAGCAGAGTGTGTGGCCCTTGGAAGTTGTTGTTCTCAAATCTTATGGATAAAATAACAACTGAGAGATTTTGGAATTGAAGATTCATGCACCGAGATCAAATGTGACAATACCAGCGCAATTAATCTCACTAAGAATCCAATTCTTCATTCAAGAGCGAAGTACATAGAAATTAGACATCACTTTATTAGAGATCATGTTTAAAATGGAAAAGTTATGATCCAATTCATTGATTCAAAGAATCAACTAGAGAACATATTTACAAAGCCACTGGAGAAAAACCTATTTGAGTCTATTCGCACCAGATTGAACATCACATCTTTTATTCAGTAAAGTCTAGAGGAGCTTAGACTCAGAGATGAAGTCTGAAGGTGCCTAGACTCAAAAGACCAAGAGTAACGACTGTAAGTTATTTCGGTAATAGTAATTTAATTTTTGGTTAAAGAATTGAAAATGTGCGTTACTTTTTAAATCGCTAATTGATTGAAATTATCTTTCCAAGTTTTTTGAATTTATAGCATTGATTCATTTTCAAAAATGCAGTTATTTATTTTCAAAAATGCAATTATTCTTTTTCGAAAAGGCATTTCTATTTTTTCCCTTATGACAGGTTCGTTTACCTCACTTCACTTGCTTTATATACTATTGAAATCCGTCTTCTTCGTTTTCACTCTCAAACCCTAAAATTCCAAACTCCAACTTGCTCTCACTTTCACTGTTATTTAATCCAAAAAGTTTTCACCTTTTTGAGCAAGTCTGTGAATTTCTCCCTTGAAGCGATAATGTCTTCAAGAAAGTCTTCGAAATCGCAAGCAGGGGACCACGACACATGCCTGAGAGTCCTACGCATTTCGATTTGACCGTGGAAAAAATTTCTTCTCTACCACAGCGACCAAACCAGCAACAACCTTCTCAGCAGCGTCAATCTTCTCCACCGACTCAACCAGAAGAAGAAATTTTGGAAGAAGTTGAACCTGTAAGAACGTTAACTTCTAAGGTTGCTTTTAAGCTTTATTTTAGTTTGAAAAGTGGAGGAACTGCTATGTCTTTGATCGATGAATACCTGAGAGAGAGAGAGAGGCTATAAGAATGAAACTCTTTTTTTGCGCAATATGGAGAAGATGGGCATTGCAGAAAAGGGATCGGCTAAAAAAGCTTTTGCTAATTTTCCTAGTGACCCACACTTTGGCACTGCTAATCAGCCACAAGGACAGGACGACGACGAGCGTATGTTTACCCATTTTCACCCTGGAACGGGAGTGGCTACAAATGTGATTGGATTTAAAATGGTCACAAATATGCGTTTGAAAGAGTTGAATAAGGTGTTAGAGCGCATGAAGGAGAAGTCTCCTATCAAAGCAAAACAAGACTCTGTTGTAGCCAAAAGGAAAGGCAAGAAACCCATGGTTGCTCTAGTAAAGAGGAAGGAATATTCATCTTGCAAGATGAAGAGGATGAGGATGAAATGACTCTTTCAGCCTTAAGAAATTTGAAGAGTTTTGTTAGCTTCAAGAGACACGAGAAGAGCCAGAAGAAAGAGAAAAAGAGAGAGAAGAGACAGAGAAGGAAGATGATGAACATAGGAGGACAGAGGAAGAAAGAAGAGAAGAGGAAGAAGAGGAAGAAGAGGAGAAGAAGAAGAAGCATAAAGAAGAGAAGAAAGAAGACTCTTTTGAGCCAACTTTAGCTGTCTCTTTGTCCAGTGATTCTAAGATGGCAGGAACTAGAACTGCTGACACACATCACTCTAAAGCTGAAGTTGATTAAGAAGAAATCTTACCTACTCCACCTGAAGGCAACCAAACAGGGGGAGATGTTGGACAACAAGGTATTTCTTCACCTATCTTTACTAATGATGTGAGTCGTTCTGTAGCAGATCCAGATGATGTGTATGCCTTTCATTATCCAGAAGCATCCACTCATAGTCATGGTGGACAACATGCTGAAGTTCCATCCATTCTCAAACCCCTAGAATCGACTCGGCTAGACCTAGTGCGGCAATAGAACAACCAGTAGATTTTTCGAGACTGCTAAAGATTCTATTAGATGTAAGGAAACAACAATATGCTATGGGGTATGAGATGCAGGATCTCAAGAACGCTTTCATGGCCACTTCAGTGTCTTTGCAAGATCAGTTAAACGCCCTGAAGACTCAAGTGCAAGATCATGTGAAGGGTGTAGATTTCCAGCAACTGAATGAGACCATTGGGAAGCTTGAGAAGATAGTGAATTCCATGGGAGAATTCTAGCTTGTTCGCATACCCAAACAACTTTGATTCTCTCTATTCTCAAACAATTATTTTTATTTGTTCTCCACTTTTTGCTGTTGACAAAAAGGGGGAGAAGTTTGATGCAGATTTGACTTTTGGATTTTTGGACTTATCTTTTGTTTGGTTGTGGTTTGGACTGGTTTGGACTGTTTGATTTGATCTTTTGATGCTTGCAGTAACTTAAGCTATGTTAATAATTATGGAAAGGATAGTTATTTTACAAGACTAACATGTTTTTTGTGGTTGCAGAATCGCTACTATCCATATCCTAATCTACTTATCTTTTATGAGATATCTTGGTTTGCTTAAGTGTTGTTTTGCATGACAAAAGTGTTCAAATCTGTGGGAAAGTTTTGTCACCATCAAAAAATGGGAGATTGTTGGAGAAAACTTCCTTATTTGTTTTGAAGTTGACAAAATATTTCCATCAGTCTAATTTGAAGACTTACGTACTCTATCGTCAAAATTTGAAGACCTCTAGACTCAAGATTTAAAGTCTACTCTCACTGATAGTTTCTAGACCGACGAAAAAAATTTTATCCAATGAAGAAGACTTATCCAGATGTGAGTATATCTTTAAGGATTCAGTTCGTACGGTTAAAGAAGATCTCACGGCTTGATATAACATCTCGTGATCAATTATTCTTATTGAAATCAATTCGAATAATTAGATCTGTTGATTGGCGAAGTATACTTGGAAGGTTCTACTTATGGAAACCTAAATCCTGATTGTATGGGCGAGCCGGATTGGTGGGCTATCATCACATTCCTTAAATAACTCGTGATCTCCCTAATTGATTCTGTCCAACTTGTAAATTGGAAGAACTCTTTTGGAAGGTGCCAACAGTTATAAAGGCATGGAGGAGTACATAAGGAAGACGCTCAAGTTATTCGAGTGTGTGCGTGAAAGAAAAATTCCAAAGTCTAAACTCCTAGTTCTTTGCTATTTCAATTGCCGAGCTTAAGTTGTACTCGAAAAAGAGATTATATACTTGTGAGACATTAATGAAGTTTGGGAGAGTTTCTACATTGTGGAATCAAAGACGTGAGACTGTAAAATCTCTTTTGGTTCTTAGTGAAATCTAGCCAGTGGGCTGTCAGTGCGGAAGAGTGGACGTAGGTTTGGTCTAAACCGAACCACTATAAACTTTGTGTTTCGATTCTCTTTCCCTAAACTCTTTACTTTAATTCGTAGCCTTATATAACTGTTTATAGTCTTTTACATATTCAGTCTATTATTCTCAAAAGACGAATTAATTTGTTAAGTCTTGCAAAAACTTCTTTAACACCTATTCACCCCCTCTATGTGTTCTTACTAGCCCTATCAGTTCTATTTCAACTCCCCTATTTCAGCTTCCTCTTGGCCAACCAACACAACACCAAAAAAAAAAAAAAAAAAACAAAGGAGGCTCTGTTTTGGTGCTGTCAGTGCTAAACCGGCCATCCTCTCCGACCAAGCTACCATGTATGTTTCGTTTTTCTTCGATTTGGCCATTGATAGCATCTCAACCTTCCTCACCAATGACTCGACAAACTTCCAAAACCAGCGAAATCTCTGCATCTCTTCGTTGGAAGCTCAGCACTACTGTCCACGGCTGCTGTAGCATTTCCACTGCCCATCTTTGTTCAATTTCAGCTCATTGTCTTCATCGGAAGCAGCCATCCCTTTGTCATTGCTGTTGCCATGTTGTCGGGACTCCTACTATGCCGGTGCAGCTCGCCACTCAACCAAATTGCCCTATGATGCCGCTGCCTCACCTCCAAGAAGCTCCCACTATCGCTGCTTGGTCTGGTCTGGCCGAGAAACCTACTTCTCAGCAGTAAGCCGAGGGCCTTGCTGGCCCGAGCAAGGCCATCCAGAGGTGTTCCGGCACCTCCTTGGATTGAGACCTCGCTGTTGTCGCCGGAAGTGATTGATTTTTTAGCTTATGTGAGTTAAATTCCTAAGTTTTGATTAGGGGCTAATTACACTTGCCTAGGAAGTTAGTTAGACTTAAGGATGGTTTAGATTTGCTCAAGTAGGGATTAGTGATAATCTAGGAGGGTTAGATTAGCCTTAGAATTTATTAGTATTAGTCTAATTAGTGAGATCAGCACCATTGAGGATGGGTTGGTCGAAAACAGTGACTATTCTTTAGAATTGGTTCCTAGACACTTGTCGTTTACAATTTTTGTAGATCGAAATTAATCACGAAATTCAAGCTGATGTCTTCTAGAGAAATTTTTTAGACATCCTCAGTTATAATATATATTTTTCTCAAGATTTTTAGGGACCTAGAAGAAAGAGATATCAGCTCCGTCATTTTCAAACAGAACTTTCGTTTTCGTTGGAATTAGTGACCTTTTAGGATTCTAAGGGTCTTTATCAACTCTTGGGTTCGAATTTGAAAATGGTTTCTTTACAAAATTTGTTTGTCACCTCTTTTAGTTTAATATACTCAAATTTCAGATTAAACGGATATGTTTTGGATCTCGAACCAAAGTGATTTCAAAAAACATACTTTTAGGAAACGGACCTAGTTTTGGTGCTGTATTGAGTGATTTATTGGGCCGAATCTAGAAAGATCTGGGTTTAGATGCCTTCATAAAAAATGTTCGGTTTTGTGTCATTTACAACATGTTCAAATTTGAAAATTTTCTGAACTCGTTTGATTAGATTTCTAGAGTTAAAATCGGAGATGTGCAAGTGAACCATTTCTGCTAGCTAGGGTCAGTAGTAGGTTATGATTGTTCTTAATGCTTTGCTTGCTAAAAGTTGCTAATTTGGTGATGTGGTTGAATTATGTAATTGATTGTTGAATTGTGAAAAGCCTTTGGGACCGGACGATACTCCTTCGGGAATGCCCCACGTCAACGGATGCTGGTCATAGTAAATGCTAGACTGATGCTCCTAATCGAAATGCCATCTAAATATAAATGTTGCCGTACTCAATGGTGCGATACGATGCCCGATTATGCCGAAAGACCGCTAATTGTTAAGTTCGCCATGGCCGGTAGGTCAAAGTCAGTTTGAGACTTATGAACGATTGAAATTGAGTAACCAATTAAGAGATGGAATTGTATGATGCGGTATGGGATGTATCATAACAATTTAGTCCGGTAATTGGGGGCTCGTGTGATTGTGATGATATGTACGCCTATGCATATACACATGTTGAAATGTTCTTATGATATGTGATCTCAATACAGTTATGTACGATTTAATTGATACTAAGATGTAGGAAAATGCTGGTGTGAGGGAATTTTGGGAAATGTGGTTAGACTGCATATGGGTGTACTTTTCTCATAATCGAGATTTAGGGGATGGACTCACTGAGACATTGTCTCACCCCGTTGTGAGCTAAATTTTTCAAGTCCCTAGATGGAAGACTGTCAAGCTAGATGCAGAGGGTTGCAGGAGGTGGAGTATGAATTTTTCTGTAGCCTCTTTTAGATGTTGACGGGTCTTCCGTCTAATCTGGATAATGGGTGACAGCTCACCTAGGACTATCAAAAAGTCTAGCAGGGTCTTGATCCCATGGATAAGGAGCTCGGAGTGTAGATAACTTAGAAGCTCTTCTTTTTGATGTAGACCCATGTTATGTTAGATTTTTCTATATATAAACCCTACAGTAAAAACATGTGCGTTTGGTAAAAATATAATCCTATATTTGCTATCCTATTTCTATGTTATTTGGAGGTTATTATTACATTTCTGCTTGTGCAATAAAATGAATGGGTAGACAACAATTCCCAGGACGTTGCAAATTTTTACGATCATTGAAGGATGTGCATATGCTCGAGGTTCGGGTTGTGACATTAAGGGTGTTTATGTTTGTCCAGCCCAAGTTAAGGACTCTAAGCAATCCAAATACACTTCTGAGGTGATTGCTTAGTTTGAATCTGACATTCGTATTTAGTGTCACACCTCGAACTTTGAGCGCGTGCATATCCCTCGGTGGTCGACTAAATTGTGACTTCCCAAGATACGTCGCCGACCCATTTATTTTATTGCACATGCGGAAGCGAATTAACCAATCTCTTGACATCTAACAAACATGGAATAGAAAAGCATGACAAATAGTTAACACAAAACACACTTTATAAACACATCGAATTTATATACAAAAGTCTAAACCAAAAAGGAGTTACTGAGCTCTCCCTACCCCGGACCCTTGTACTTGGGATCTAGGTCCACTATGACACCGTTAGAAAGGTCGATGTCTAGTGGGTCAGCTACTTCCACTACAGGCTCCTCAACCTCGGGTCCCAGGTTCACCTCAATATCAACTATGATATCGGCGTCATGCACAGGGTCGAGCTCAAAATACTCACCATCGACGATAAGTCCGTCGAAGCCATCCAAGGGGCCATCTCGAACACCATTGGGCCCACGACGAAACCACGCTTTGAATCTATAAGGGACCAACTAAGGTAGTCCCTCATTGACCCAAATAGTAGTGACCACAAGCTCTTGGATTGAGTTGGGGTTCCCATGAATAGGGAATACAGTGCGCTGTTCCTCGGCCTCTTGCGGCCACCTTAAACGAACGGGTCGCACCTCCATTTAAGGACCTAAAAAGTTAAACTCATGATAGGGTGAGACAATGTCTTAGCAAGTCCATGCCCTAAACTCCGATTAGGAAGATAATACACCTAGAGGCAGCCTAAAGACACATCATGGAAGACTTACCTCACCTCAGCACCTCCCTACTTGTTAGTACAGCTCATATACATATGCATACAATGAATGCATTTAATAGTCGGAATGCTTCAATTCAATTATTAATCAACCATATGGGTCCCGATTATAATGCCCAATCGTTATGACACGTCTCATACCGTGCCACACAATTGTATCCTATAATTAGGCGCAAATATTTCACTCAATCAACTGTTCCAATTAATTACGACCCAACGGCCACGGCCGACTCAACAGTCGGTGGTCATCCAGCATAGTCGAGCATCGTCTCGCCCCATTGAGTACAGCAACGTCTACATCTAGAAGACATTCCCGAAGGAGCATTGGTCCAACCTACACTGCGACCAGCATTCGTTAACATGGGGCATTCCCGAAGGAGCATCGTCCGGCATAAAAGCTCGTGATGAGTTCTCATATCGATCACACGCACATCCAATCTCGGCCAAGGATATCATGCTTTACACTCAAATGCCTCAATTTAAATAATGTGCTTAGTGTTGGAGAAATCTTCTTGAAGTGTTTTGAAGCTGACAAAACGTTTCCATCAGTCTAGTCTGAAGATTTGCAGACTCTACTATTTAAAGTTTGAAGACCTCAGGACAACCAGACTCAAGACTCAAAGTCTATCCTCATTGACAGTTCCTAATCCGTTGAAGAAGGTCTATCCAGAATTGGATGTTTCATTAAGGATGTGACCTTATTGACTGGAGAAGATCTCTTAACTGGATATGACATAACGGAATCCTTTATTTGACCATGATTGGTTCGAAGATTAAGGATCCGATGATTGGCGAAGTATTCTTGTAAGGTTCTACTTATGGAAACCGAGATCCTGATTGTATGGGCAAACATGATTGATGGGCTATCGGCATGTTCCTTTAATAGCTCTAATTGATTCCGTCCAAGGGTAGATTGGAGGAATTCCTTTGGTAAGTGCCAACGGGTATGATGGCATAAAGGAGTATATAAAGAAGACGTTCCAGTTGTTTGAGTGTGTGTGCGATAGAAGAATTCCAAAGTCTAAAGCTCCTTGTTCTTAGTCAATTCATTTGTTGAGCGAAATCTTGTACACAAAAGAGAGTCTATATTCATGAGAATCCTTGAGGAAGTGTGGTAGAGTATCTACACTGTGGAATCAAGGGAGAACTTTGCTATAACATCTCTTTTGTTCATAGTGAAATCCAGCCGATGGGCTGTCAGTGCGGAAGAGTGGACGTAGGCTTGGAATAAGCCGAACCACTATAAACCTTGTATTTAATTTTCTCTTCCCTACTCTCTGTTTTACTTTGATCGTAATTCATTTTGTTAACCTAAGGAGAATTTCCTTTCCGTTGTCTACTTAATATTATTCGCTTATCACGAAAAATTATTATACACCTATTCACCCCCTTCTAGATGCTTATACTAGCTATCTCAATTGGTATCGGAGCTTGTATACTCACTTTGTTTGAAGTGTTTTACTTCAAAGTTAAAGATCCATGTCTAGTATGTTGGCTCCAGGGCTGGTAGAAGGGCAAAGCAATACCAGACCATCTTACTTTGATGGAAAGGACTACAACATATGGAAAAACAAGATGAAGGTGTTCCTAAGATCAAAGGATCCTCTAGAATGGGATGTTGTAGAAAAATGAATCATTCCTAAAGCTGCACCTGTCTCAGAGAGAGGAAAAATACTGTTGAGTCTAGTGAAATGACTCAGGAAGAGATAACCAAGAGACAAGCTCTTGATGCAAAAGCAATTTATTCTTTATATTGTGCTTTGTCACCTACTGAATATAACAAAATATCTTCTTGTGTTACAGCAAAAGAAGTCTGGGATAGATTACATATTACCTATGAAGGAACCGATCGAGTGAAAGAGACAAGAATCAACATTCTCCTTGGTTAATATGAAGCCTTCAAAATGAAATTAAGAGAATCTATAACTAACATGTTTAGTCGTTTTACAGAAATCGTGAATGGTCTTGAAAATCAAGGTCAACCAATTTTTGATCCCATGAAGGTAAACAAGCTACTGCGTAGACTATCCAAGGATTTGAATAACATAAAGACCTCAATCAGAGAGACACAAAGAATCATGCATCTATCGAGTTGATGAGTTGGTTGGGACTCTTCGGTCTTATGAAGTGGAACGAATCAATGAAGATGAAGATCCTAAAGGTAAGAAATCCATTGCATTAAAATCCAATGATGATTCTGGTGTTATAGATTTTGAAGATGATATGAATGATGAGGAGCTTGCTCTCATGATAAGAAGATTCAAAAAACTGAACAGAAAAGGAAGAAGATTCAATCCAAGGAAACAGAATTTTCAAAAGCAACAAACTAAGTCTGTGAGGATGATGAATCAAACAGAGATGTAGTCTGCTTTGAATGTAAGAAAAAAGGGATACATCAAACCCAACTGTCCTCTTCTGAGGAAGAAGAAAGGAAAAGCTGAAAAGTATCGAAAAGCTCTAAAAGCGAGAGACACAGGTGATACGAGTGTGAAGAAAGTGATGATGATTATGCCAATGTATGTCTAATGGCACAATCGAATTCAGATTTGAACTCCGAGACATATTTAGATTCAGAAAGCAAATTTGAGGTGAGTAACTTCAAAATCCCTATTAAAGTTTCAAAATACATTGATGAATTGTGTTTTAGTCTTAAGACTTCTCTTAAAAGAATTTCCGAACTAAAAAAGGAAAATTCTGCTCTAAAACAACAAGAAAATGTTTTGAAAGAAAAAGTAAAATGTTTAGACAAAAATGTTTCTTCTCTTAAAGAAAGTAAAGATAATCTTTTAAAAGAAAATGCATTCTTGAAAAATGATATCTCAAATATTTCCAAAAGATTTTCTATAGGATCTCGAGAAACTAGAAAAAATACTTTACTGTTCAAAGACTTTATTTCAATAAATCGGTTTGGAAATGACTCTTTTGAAACCATTCCTTTAATTGATTTTCCTAAAGTGAAGGAAAGAATCAAACAAAGACCCACAAGAGATGCTTACAAAAATCATTTTAAAAGGATCTTTGTAAAACCGATGGTCGCAATGCTCTCGAGATGTTCAAAGTGCAATAGTGTAGATCATTTTGAAAAAGAATGTCCTATGGTTTGGAAACCTGTTAAAAAAGTATGGGCAAAAACCGCATATAATACTAACACTAATGGACCCAAGAAAATATGGGTACCAAAGAAAGTTTGAGTTTCTTTTTTAAATGCAGGTCACTATCAAGAAAAATGTAAAATGGTATCTGAATAGTGGATGCTCAAAACACATGACAGGAGACTCAAATTGCTTTATAAAGCTCGTTCGAGTAAATGGTGGAAAAGTCTCATTTGGAGGAAATAGCAAAGGAAAAATTGTGGGATGTGGAACTGTAAAGATTGGAAATCTCACAATAAGCAATGTTTCTTTAGTAGAAGGACTCAACTACAATCTGCTAAGTATCAGTCAATTGTGTGATACTGGTTTCAAAATCAACTTTCAAGAGGGAATATGTTCAGGAATTAGTAAAGATTCTACTCAGTCATTCATAGGTCGAAGACATGGAAATATCTACTTCTTAGATGTGAAACCGGAGGAATCGCAATGTCTGATTTCAATTCAAGACGAAGTGAACTTATGGCACAGAAAGCTTGGGCACATCAATATGAAGCATATAGCTAAAATTTCAGCAAAAAAGCTTGTTCGTGGTTTACCCAATCTTTCATACCAAAAGTCTGATCTATGTACACCATGCATATTGGGAAAATAAGTAAGAAATTCCTTTAAACCAATAAATCAAGTTTCCACTAACCGTGTAATGCAGCTTCTGCATATGGATCTCTTCGGACCAACCAGAACACAGAGCATTGGAGATAAGAAATATTGCCTAGTAATTGTGAATGATTACTTACTATTTACTTGGGTGTATTTCCTGGCAAGTAAGTCTGAAACTTTCTCTTACTTTGAAAAATTTGCTAAAAAGGTTCAAAATGAAAAATGGTATGTTATTTCAAGTATAAGAACAGACCATGGAGGTGAATTTGAAAATCAAGATTTTACAAAATTTTGTGATGAATCTGGTTTTCAGCACTTGTTCTCCTCTCTATATACTTCAGAGCAAAATGGAGTTGTGGAAAGAAAGAATAGGTCGCTTCAAGAAATGGCTAGAACTCTTTTAATATAAAGCAATATCTTTTCACATTTTTGGGCTGAAGTAGTTTCTACAGCATGTTATATTATTAATAGAGTTTTTCTAAGGCCTATTCTAGAAAAAAAAAACCCTATGAGTTATTCAAAGAAAAGAAGCCCATTGTTTCATATTTTCATGTGTTTGGATGCAAATGCTTTATATTGAAAAATGCAAATGATCGAGTTGGGAAGTTTGAAGAAAAGTCAAATGAAGGCATCTTCCTTGGATATTTCAACCTCAAGCAAAGCGTACAGAGTCTACAACAAGAAGACTCAATCTGTGGAAGAATCAATGAATGTTAAATTCCAAGATTCTATGCAAAATGAATCTATTTATACTCATCTTGAAGAATCCGAACTTTGCTCCAAACTCTACAAAGTCTAAATCTCGGAAGCGGCTCGAGACTTTGAAAGACCAAAGCAACAAATGATTGTTGAAGATTCAAATAAAGGAAGTGATCATCAACCGACAAATCAACCAGCAAGCTGGAAGCATAAGTCCAGTCATCCTAAAGATCTTTTTTTGGCGACATTAATGAAGGAATTCGCACAAGATCCAAAAGGCGAGAAGAGTCTAGTCTTTGTGGCTCTTATTTCTGAAATAGAACCCAAAAGCATAGAAGAAGCTTTATTCGATGAAAGTTAGATTGAAGCTATGCAAGAAGAGCTCAGGCAATTCAGGATCAATGATGTCTGGGAATTAACTCTTAAACCGAAAGGTAAATCTATTATTGGTGCTAAATGGGTTTTCAGAAACAAGATGGACGAGAAAGGAAAGGTCATAAGAAACAAAGCAAGACTCGCGGCCAAGGGATATACGCAAGAAGAAGGAATAGACTATGACGAGATTTACGCACTTGTAGCAAGGTTAGAAGCAATTCGATTGTTACTTGCATTTGCTTGTTTTAAGAATTTCAGGCTATTCCAAATGGACGTCAAAAGTGCTTTCCTAAATGGATTTATCCATGAGGAAGTCTATGTGGAACAACCGCTGGGTTTGAAGATCCAAGGAAACCAGACTCAGTGTTCAGACTCAAAAAGGCTTTATATGGTCTAAAACAAGCATCTCGAGCTTGGTACGACAGGTTGAGTAAGTTTTTAATTCAAAACGGCTTTGTTAAAGGTAAAGTAGATACTACTTTGTTTATCAAAAGAGAAAGGAAAAATTTTCTGCTTGTTCAAATATATGTAGATGATATTATTTTTGGATCTCCTAACGAAATTCTGTGCAAGAAATTCTCTAAGTCTATGCAAGATGAATTTGAAATGCGCATGATAGGTGAGTTAACCTTCTTTCTCGGGCTTCAAGTAAAACAACTGAAGGAAGGAACTTTTATTCATCAAGAAAAATATGCTAATGATCTTGTCAAAAAGTTTGGACTGGAAAATTGCAAAAATGCTGATATACCAATGTCAAGTTCCTAGAAGATAGACAAAGATGAAGGAGGAAAGAAAGTCGATTAGAAGTTATACAGGAGTATCATTGGCTCACTTCTTTATCTTACTACTTCTAGACCTGACATTTTGTTTAGTGTTTGCATTTATGCCAGATTTCAAGTAGACCCTAAAGAATCTCATCTAAATGCTGCAAAGCGTATTATCAAATATATTGCATCAACTTCAAGCTTTGGTCTCTGGTATCCTAAAAGGGGAGACTTTACTCTTCTTGGATACTCAAACGCAGACTTAGCCGGATGCAGAGTTGATAGAAAGAGTACCTCGGGTACCTGTCAACTACTTGGAGGCAGGATAGTGTCTTGATTTTCAAGGAAGCAGAGTACAGTAGCTCTTTCTACAGCAGAAGCAGAGTATGTAGCTCTTGGAAGTTAATGTTCACAAATTCTGTGGATAAAACAACAGCTAAGAGATTTTGGAATTGAAAACTCATGCACAGAGATTAAATGTGACAACACCAACGCAATCAATCTCACCAAAAATCCAATTCTTCACTCAAGAGCAAAACATATAGAGATTCGACATCACTTCATTAGAGATCATGTTCAGAATGGAGAAGTCTCGATTCAGTTTGTTGATTCAAAGAACCAACTGGCGGATATATTTACAAAGCCTTTGGAGAAAAATCAATTTGAAGCTATTCATTTAAGACGCAAAATCTTAAAGTCTGAGGAAATTCAGGCTCAGGACTAAAAGTCTAAAGACATCCAGTCTCAGACGATGAAGTTTTTCTTTAGTAAGTTATTTTATTTTATCCCGAAATCTCATCTTGAAAAGGTACGATCATCAACCGTATTTGATTATTCCTATCTTTAATTGACGTGATTATTGCAACGTTTCCTTTTCAAAAAAGGAGTTATTTTTTAAATGACTATTATCTCGAAAAAGGCAGTTATTTTTTTAAAAGGCACCTTTTTACTTTCCTTTATGACGTTCCGTTTGCCTCTCTTCGACTGTCCTATATACTGTTGCTTCTTCTTCACTTTACTCTCAAAAACCCTAAGAGATCAACGATCTTCCATTCCTGTTTTCTTCTTTTGTTTAATCTTCGAAAAAGTTGTCATCTTTCTTGGGAAAGTCAAGTTTGGAATCTTTCAAAGACTGTGAAAGATGTCGTCTCAAAGGAAGTCTTCGAGGATTGCAAGCAGGGGACCGCAAATGCGTGAGGGGCCTATGCACTTTGATCTCACCGAGGAAGAAGAATCTCCTAGTCAACAGTAGAGCCCACAACATTCTCAGCAGCGTCATTCTCCTCCATCTAGTCCACAAGATGTTGCTCATCAAGAAAATGAAGAAATCATCGAAGACGCAGATCCTGTAAGAATTTAAAAGCCCTCTTTTATTTACAAGCTTTATTGTGCTTTGAAAAGAGGTGGAACTCCATTGAACTACATTGATGAGTTTCTTAAGGACAAAGGGTATGGAAATGAGTATATCTTTTTGCGAAATATGGAGCGTTTGAGAATTGCCCCTGTGGGGTTGGCAGAAAAAACCCTTGTCAATATCCCAAGTGATCCGTGTGTTGGAGGGCTGAATCAGCCAAATGGGAATGATGATGATAAGTTGTACAGTCAGTTTCAATTGAGAATGGGTGTTGCAGCAAAAATTCGAGGAAAAAGGACCGACTTGTTTCATTCGGAAGAACAAAAGCGTAGATTTTGTTGAAGCGTGGGGTGATAAACCCTAGGAGCGTAGATTTTGATTTCATTGATGTTGTGAACATAAATTTGAAGGAAAAATTTAGTCTTCTTCAACTTGAACAGTTCTGTTCTGACTCTACAGAGGCCTATGCTGAACTCACTACATATTTCTATTCAAATCTCAGTTTCCTAGATGCGAATAGATTTTCTTTTAGTGTCCGAGATCAAGACTATGTGGTGGATGTAGATATGTTGGCTGATGTCATTGGGGTTGAGAGAGGGAGATATCAACCTATCAATGTCTCAATTGCTCGTGCTACGCTGGAACTTGTTAAGGATAGAAGGACAGAGGAAAAGATTTCCTACTTGAGGATGAGCGCATTTAACATTCTGCTTCATAAGATTATCATCAATTGCCTCACACCAAAATCTACTTCAAAGACTGATGTTTCAAACTCAGAGGCAAAGCTGATATATGCCATCATTACTGGGAAAAAGTTTTCTCTTCCTCATACTATTATGTTCCACATGTATAGAGCAGTGGTGAAGGACAAAAGTCAACTTCCTTATTCAGGTCTTGTGACAAAGTTATTCTGACACTTGAATGTTCAGCCTCCACAAATTCTCTGTAAACGATCTTGTGATCATATAGTGGTAGGACTGAAAATGGTGACTAAAATGCGTCTGAAGGAACTAAGCAAGGCGTTGGAGAAATTCAAAGAGAAAACCCCTGTCAAAACTCATCAAATCTCTTCGGCAGCAAAAAGAAAAGGGAAGGAGCCCATGGTTGCTCCATCCAAGAAAAGAAGAACACTCATCGTTGAGGATGAAGATGATGAGGAAGACATCACCATTTCTACTATGGCATTGAAGAACCTAAGTCGTTTTGTTCTAGAATCAACGGAACGACAAGAGAAAGACGTATAACAGGGGACTGGAGAAAGAGAAGAGAAAGATGCAGAGGAAAAAGAAACAGAGGAGAGAGAAGAAGGAGAAAGAGATGCTGAGGAGGAAAGAATTGAAAAAGAAGAAGAAGAAGAAAGAGAAAATCAAGAGGAATGAGAGCATGAGGTACATTCTTCTCCACCTGAAGTCATGGAAACAGGGGGAGAACGTGAGAAAAGAGGAATGTCCTCATACCCTGCAACCAGTGAAGGAATCAGTCGCTCTCCAGCAGATCTAGAGGACATCTATGCCTCTCAATTTCCTGAGGAGACACATGATGTTTCATCGCCCAATCTGCGTGATTATGCTGATTTGCCATCGTCTGCCTTTACTCCATCAGATCGTGCCGAAGCCAGTACGCAGACTGATAATTCAGCAAATTTTCGCAGAATTCTAGATGTTCTCTTGGAAATGCGGGGGTCAGATATATGCTATGGGATACGAAGTTCAGAATTTACAGAATCAAGGTCAAGCTTCTTTAGGTTTTTTGAATGATCAGATCCAAGCCCTTTCTCTTTAGATTCAAGCAAATGCTAAGGGTGAGGATGTTGCACAACTGAAGGAGGAATTGAAAAAGCTGGAAGACATTGTCCAGTCAATGAGAGATTTCCAGTTTGTTCGTGTTCCCAAGCAATCTTGACTCTATTCTATTTCCATCTCAATCTTTTTTTTTTTATATCCTGACAAAAAGGGGGAGAGATGCAAGATTTGAAATTTTGACTTTTTAATCTTTTGGATTGTTTTGGATTGTTTTGATGTTTGACTTGACTTTTGTGTCTGGATGTGGACTGAATTTGGATTTGGATTTGACTGCTTATATTAAGTACTATTGATATCTTATGAATGGCTTTACTCACATGCAAGACTAACCTATTTTCTGTGGTTGCAGATTCTAGTGTTTTCATTAAGCCATTCATCTTTATAAGATATCCATATTTGTTTGAGTAACATTTTGCAGGTCAAAGTTATCCAAATCTACAGAAAAGTTTTGTCACCATCAAAAAGGGGGAGATTGTTGGAGAAATCTTCTTGAAGTGTTTTGAAGCTGACAAAACGTTTCCATCAGTTTAGTTTGAAGATTTGCAGACTCTACTATTAAAGTCTGAAGACCTCCGGACTGCCAGACTCAAGACTCAAAGTCCATTCTCATTGATAGTTTCTAATCCGTTAAAGAAAGGCTATCCAGAACTGGATGTTTCATTAAAGATGTGACCTTATCAACTGGAGAAGATCTCTTGACTGGATATGACATACGAAATCCTTTATTTGACCATGATTGATTCGAAGATTAAGGATCCGATGATTGGCGAAGTATTCTTGGAAGGTTCTACTTATGGAAACCGAGATCCTGATTGTATGGGTGAACAGGATTGATGGGCTATTGGCATGTTCCTTTAATAGCTCGAATGATCCTCCTAATTGATTCCGTCCAACAGGTAGATTGAAGGAATTCTTTTGGTAAGTGCCAATGGGTATGATGGCATAAAGGAGTATATAAGGAAGACATTCTAGTTGTTTGAGTGTGTGTGCGATAGAAGAATTCCAAAGTTTGAAACTCCTTGTTCTTAGTCAATTCATTTGCTGAGCGAAATCTTGTACACAAAAGAGAGTCTATAATCGTGAGAATCCTTGAGGAAGTGTGATAGAGTATCTACATTGTGGAATCAAGGGAGAACTTTGCTGTAACATCTCTTTTGTTCATATGAAATCCAGCCAGTGGGTTGTCAGTGCAGAAGAGTAGACATAAGCTTGGAATAAGCCGAACCACTATAAACCTTGTGTTTAATTTTCTCTTTCCTACTCTCTGTTTTACTTTGATCGTAATTCATTTTGTTAACCTAATGAGAATTTCCTTTCCATTGTTTGCTTAATATTGTTCGCTTATCATGAAAAATTATTATACACCTATTCACCCCTTATCTAGGTGCTTATACTAGCTATCTCACTTAGCCTATTTTTTATATTAAAAACACCCGGTAAATAAGATATGCGTGGACACACAGTCAAATCGAACCATAAAGCGTGTTATTCTCCCATTTTAAAATATCACAATTTTATATAGTACTAAAAACCTTTTCGGCGTCAAAAATCGACACCCGATATTTTTCTGATTAAATGCCAAAATTCCACATTTTTGGAAAATAATAAATAAAAAATCATCAATCAACATTCAATTGTGCAATTTAACATTCAATTGCATAAACTAACTACACCACAACAATCAGCATGAAATTTCGACATCCGGCTATCTCGGTATAATTTACGGAAAATAATAATTAATTAATTAATTAAATCACTAATTAAGCTATATACACTAATTTAACCACATAATTAGACTTAATTAAATAATCTACTAAGCTAACTAAATCACATAATATACTTAACCTCTAATTACACTAATCTAACCACCTAATGAATCTAATTAACTATCTAAATGACTAATTACACTAACTAATCCTCTTAATCCAAACTTCATCTAAACTAATCATTCTCAAAGTATAATTAACTCCCTAATTAGAGTTTAGGAGGTAAACTCACCGGTTTAATGAGCTGATGAGTTCACAGCGATGGCGACACGGATGCGAGTAAGACTCGAGCCTACGACAATGCCAAGGGAGGTCCGGAAGGGCCTGGGAAAGGCCCACGAAGCTCACAGCCCAAGTTGTGAGTTCAATTCTGTAGCTAAACCAAAGAGGCTAGTGGGGGGCTTGGCTAGCGCAGGAACGGGCACGGCGGGACCAGGTGGGTAGGTGGAGACGGCTGGTGGCTCAGGGACTGCGACCGGCGGCGGCCAGGCAGAGTTGTGACAATCGAGCAACGTGGACAGGCGCGGGGACGACAGCGATGACGTGAGGTGGACGCTAGGCTTGCTGGCGGCTCGACAAGGTGCGAGTAGCTTGGACGCATGGCAAGGGACCTGGTGGTGGCTAGCTCGGCTTTGATGAGGCTGGCTAGTCTAGGCTGGTTCTCTGCTCTTGGTTTCAGCAACAAGGAAGAAGGAGCTACAGTTGGAAGGGAGAACAAAGGATCCTCCAAGTCAAAGAAAAAGATCTAAAACACTCAAGTGCTACCCCAAAGGTCTTCAGCCATATCCAGCAGCTGTTTTCCTCCCGTAAGCTTCTCCAACAAGCTAACTTTGAGGTCCAAAAGTTGCAGCCTCCCATGGTCTACAAATTTCAAGTAATTTCCTCACCGAATCAATTTAAGTTCACACTAATTAGCTCCAATTTGGTGACCAAAAATACCAGCCAGGGTACCCACATTAAATCCATGATTTCTCTCACCAATTGATCCAACTTGAAGGCCAAAAGTGCACTCAATTTAGCTCATTTGAATTCTTGAATCAATTTCGCCAAAATTTGATTTTTAACCGAAAATCCGAGCTTGCCGAAAATTCTTCGAATGATGAGTTAACGTCCTAAAAATAAATCGTGACACACCACAACTTTCGATTTCTGAAACTGAGTTCAATTTTGTGGTTAATTTCAACCGGACGCGATTTTAGTATAACCTAATCTACCAGGTCACTTTTAGGAATTTTTAACGCGTTTGACCCATGGTTGATTATTTTTTATCCACATTGTGCATATTCCACTCATAAGTGACTCTCTGTTGTCGTGAAAATCTCAATATTTCAATTATGGGTACCGGGTACAGAATCGATAGAAAAATCGGTTTAAAGAATTTTACAATTAAGTGGAATCACCCACACTTTAATTATGTGCCTCTATTAAATCAACATATCTTCGGTCTCTAATCAATTTTAATGATACTGTAATGACCCTTGCAGATTAGCACGGTCGAGCAGTCGATTTTTGATCGAATTCTCAAGTCAGTCGCATTTATATTCCTTTACGGCTTCACAAGATAGATTAGTTATCTCGTGAGTGATCAACTTACAAAAAAAGAATATAGGTACGTTGATGAAAAGCCCATTTCATTTAAGTCAAAATAGGGTCGAAGATCAGGATGTCACACCTAGATTGATGTTGATCGAAGGGCCTAGGGCATTAAATTCGGCTCTCTGGATCATGCCCTTTGCCCACAATTTGCTCACATCATAGGTGTGAAGAATCTGTGGGATCAGCTCACTAATATGTTTACTCAAATTGGCTCTATCCGTGTCTACCAATTGCAACAAGAAATTGTCGTTGCTACTTAGGGTGCTCGATCTATCTGTGAGTTTTATAATTATTTGAAGTTGCTTTGGAGTTAACTTGACATTTTGTCTCCCACTTTATGTTCCACATGTTCTAGCCATGCCACATGTCAGTTTTCTCGGCTACAGATTCAAGACTTTATGATTTTCTTATGAAGCTCCAACTTTTCAGATTCTTTATTGGAATCCTCCACCTTCTCTTCTTGATGCTATCAAGGAACTTCAACCTAAGGAAACTCGGTTGGGTCTTCTTTCATCTCTTGTGGTGCTATACCACTGCGATTCTCGTTGCTACTCCTCAACCTACATCTTCGTCTCCTGCTCCTACTTAGGGTTCTCAATAGTTTGTTCAGTGTTTTTACTGTCATCGCCGTGGTCATATCAAGTCTTGCTGTAATAAGAAGCGACCTGATGCCCAACGCTCTTCTTGGACTCCACCTGCTCCTACTCTGGCTCAACATGTTTCTCTCGCTTCTCCTTCTGTGGATGAGTGATTTGCTGCACTTGAGGCTTAATTAGCCAACTTAAATCAGCTATAGCTTAGCTCTCAATCATCTAGTTCTGACATTTTGGTTGCTGTCACTCTTGCTAATTCTTCTGCATTTGTTGCATACTTATCAGGTGGCTCTTCTACTACTTGGATTCTTGGCTTAGGAGCTACTAGACACATGTCTGCTTCCGCTACCTGTCTCACTAAGCTTTCTAAGAGCAAGTCTCCAACACGATTCTTTATGGCTAATGATTCTCTTCTTATGGCTGCCCAACAAGGGACTCTTGTCTGCCCTCGGGCTTTCTATGTTCTCGATGTGTTGCGTGTCCCCTTTCTAGTGCTCAATTTATTGTCTATCGACCAGCTTACTGATGTTGGTTGTATTGTGAGCTTTGCTGATCTCTCTTACATTGTGCAGGATCATTCAAGTGGTAGGATGATTGGTAAGGGTAGTAGGAACGGCGGGTTGTACATTATGCAGTCTCTCCACTATCCATCCACCTCCACTTCCTCTCCTCATCTTGTGCTAGCAATTGTGGATCTTGCGCAATGGCATCAGTGTCTTGGGCACACTTCCTCTTCTCGCCTTTCGATCCTTCAACAATAAGGAGTTCTTGGCCCTGTTCTCTCTAGTGCTTTACCTCCTTACTCCATATGTTCTTTAGCAAAGCAGTCTGGTCTACCTTTTCCTATGAGTACTTCTAGCTCTAGTGTTATTTTTTATCTTGTTCATTTTGATGTATGGGGCCCTGTCCTAGTTCCATCCAAGAGTGGTTTTAAATATTGTGTTTTGTTTACTAATGATTATTCTTGCTATACTTGGATCTATCTTATGCATCAGCTAGTGATATTCTTACCATTTATCAAATTTTTACCACCATGATATCTACATAATTTCAAAAGAAAATCAAGGTTTTCCACTTCGACTCTAGGAGGGAATATCTTTCAAGTGTTTTTCATTCTCTCTAAGTTAGTGATGGGACATTGCCACAACTTTCCTATCCTAGTGTCCCAACTCAAAATGGCGTTGCTGAACGTAAGCATCAACATCTTCTTGAAACTATTTGTGCTCTTTTATTGTCTACTTCAATTCCTAACAAGTTCTGGGCTAAGGCTCTTCTCACTGTGGTTTATTTTATTAATCGCCTTCCCTCACCTATTCTTCATCAAGATATGCTTCCAATGACTTCATTCTCGTTCACCTACCTACACACATCTTCGAGTTTTTAGTGCCAGTGTTTCGTGCTTCTCCCTCCTGAAGAAAATAAGAGGACTCAAGAAAACAACGATTCAAAGATAAATTTCCCGGGAGAAGAATGTTCTTCACTGAAAGCCATAATACACTCTATCATTCTACAATACATAATGCTATTTATATTAAGAAGACAACTAGATTTCCTATTATATATTTCGAATATCTAATCTAACAGATTGACTGGATCAATTTATCTACAATTGGAATAATCGGAATCAAATCATATCTACCACTCTAATCTAATCTTTCGATGGTTTACCAATAATATTATCAATCTTATCAGCCTCCCTCAAACTAGGATTAGGTGGAAAACCTAGTCCCATTTTGTATCATAGCCTGCAATGATCAAAGTGCGGTAAAGCTTTTGTAAATATGTCAGCAAGTTGATGAGTAGCAGGAACATAGCAAACTTCAAGTAACTTGAGAGCGACTCTCTCTCGAACGAAATGGAAATCAATCTCCACATGTTTTGTCCTTGCATGAAGGACTGGATTTGCTATCAATGAAATGGCTGAGCGATTATCACTATAAAGCAAAGTCGACCCCTTGAGCAGAATACCCAAATCTCTCAATACAAAAGAGACCCATGTAAGATCTGCTGTGGCAAAAGCCAAGGCCCTATATTCAGCCTCCGATGATGATCTTGACACTGTTGCTTGCCTATTTGCAAACCATGAAATGATATTTGATCCCAAAAAAGTGCAAAACCCGGTTGTTGACCTCCGAATCTCAGAACAACCAGCCCAATCAAAGTCTGCATACCCATATAAATTTAGTGTGCTTTTAGAGTGAAGATAAAGTCCCAGATGCTGAGTTCCTTTTACATACCGCAACACCCGTTTTAATAATTTGAAATCACCATTTGTAGGAGAATGCATATTCTGACAGATGTGATTTACTGAATAAGAGATGTCCGGTCTTGTAATTGTGAGATATTGTAATCCAACCGCAAGACTTTGAAAAGAGTGAGGATCATGAAAAGGTTCCATGTCTTGTACCGTTGGATGAGTTTTGATAGGCAATGGGTTCTCAATCGTCTTACTATCTTGCATTTCCACCTTCTGCAACAAATCACCAACATATTTAGATTGTGTTAAAAATAGATCCGGACTAGTAAACTTGGCTTCAATACCGAGAAAATAGTGAAGTCGTCCGAGATCTTTCATAGAAAAATTTCTGCTTAAAGCTTCTATTAATTCCCGAAGTAGAGATAATGAACTACCGGTCAAAATAATATCAACGTATAATAATAATACCAGGGTGTGCTGACCCGTGTGAAGAATAAATAATGACGGATCGGTAGAGTTGCAATGAAATCCCCATTCCAACAAAAGGTAGCTGAATTTTTCAAACCAAGCTCGCGGAGCTTGTTTTAAGCCATATAATGCCTTCTTAAGTAAACAAACTGAGTTAGGCATCGTAGAATTCACAAAGCCCGGTGGTTGTTCCATAAACACTGTCTCATTTAATGACCCATGAAGAAATGCGTTCTTCACATCTAGTTGATGGATAAACCATCCTTTAACAATTGCCACAACAAGAACAATTCTCATAGTTGCCTGTTTAACCACAGGACTGAAAGTTTCGACAAAATCAACACCTTTCTCTTGATGGTACCCCTTCGCCACTAATCGTGCTTTCAGTTTACCAAGGTTTCCTTCCGCATCCAATTTGGCTTTGAACACCCACTTACATTTGACGATATTCATATTTAAAGATCTTGGTACTAGCTCCTATGTTTGATTTAATTCGAGAGCCTCCAATTCATCTATCATAGCTTTCCTCCAACCCAGATGACTTAGTGCTCCTTTAACTGTTTTTGGCTCCTTTGGAATCTCATGGGTTATGGAGAGAATATACTTCGGATTGGGCTTCCTTATTCCCGATTTCAACCTTGTTTGCATTGGGTGAGTAGACTACTGTTGAGTAGATAGAACTGGTAAATCACTTGAGACAGAGACTATTGCTTCTTCATGTGTTTCATAGTCTATACATGGTTCTTGTGAACCCAACTGTGGTTGCTGCATGTTTGTCTCATTAGGTGGCTCATAATTTTGCTATCCAGAGCTGTTATCATCAAATAGAAATCCCACGCTCGGATGTTGTGATATTTGCCCTTCACTCATTGTTGCTCCAGATTGTCTAGTAAAGAATTTAAGCCCCTGTAACCAAGTCTAATACAATTGTGAATGCCCAATAAAAATGGTCCCCAATTTATCAGAAAATGGGAATCTCGTCTCATCAAATATCACGTGACGACTTACATATACCCTTCTTCCCCGTTGGCGGATAAAGACATCGATAACCTTTATGTCTCGACTATACCCAAGAAAAACATAGGGTAATGAGTGTGGATCAAACTTTGTTGCACCATACGGTCTAAGGTGTGGATAGCACTCACACCCAAAGACTCAAAGAAACCCATAGTCAGACTTTTTACCAAAGAGCTTACCAAACGGACTACTCATTCCTAACACTGGCGATGGCAGCAGATTGATGAGAAATGTGGCAGTCAGAAATGCATCGACCCAATAAATCAACAATACTCGTGCATGATAGAGCATAGAAAGACCTAACTCAACAATGTGCCAATGTTTCCTTTTGGCATTTCCATTATGTTCTGGCATATATGGGCAGGAGACCAGCATTTTAATTCATTTCTCATTCAAATGATTAATAAACTGGCTGCTATTAAATTCACCTCCACCATCGCATTGAAAATATTTAATTTGACTTTCAAATTGGTTCTTAACAAGATTTTGGAACATGATAAAGATGGAAAAGAACACATACTTTCTCTTCATTGGATACACCCATGAGAATCGTGAAAAACTGCCTATGAAGACTACATAGAATTTAAACTACTGAAAAGATTCTACTAGGGCAGGCCCCCACACATCACAATAGATTTTTTCAAGTGGTTTACTAGCTAGAGACTCCGAGATATTGAAAGGCAATTTGCTACTTTTTTCCAACCTGGCAACTTTCACATATTCTCTTTGTCACCTTTGTAGATTTGATCTGATTGTTGCTCTCCAAAAACTTTATTATTTGAAAGTTTGAGTGCCCAAGCCGAAGGTGCCAGACTTCACTACTGGCGATCTGCTGCCTTTGAGAGTACCACAACTGTGTTTGTGCCTAATTTACCTTGTAAAGGCCCCCGCATTTCTTTCCTAGATTGATTACTGAATCCGTTAAATGGTCCTTAATAGATACACCAAGTTTATCAAAGATTAGTGAGCAGGGATAATAGTCAATTAAATTAGACACCGAAATTAAGTTTTTCTTAATCTCTGAGACCACCAAAACCTCATTTAAAGGAAATGAATGTAGTTCAGTAGATAAAGATGTTGAGCCAATATGGGTAATGGGCAAACAAACTCCATTCCCTATCATTACCTTGTATGAACCATAGTAAGGAGAGAAAGAATTGAGATTACCAGTCGATGATGTGATATGGTTTGTTGCCCCAGAATCCAGGAACCAATCTCCTCCTTGATCATCCTCCAAGTAAAGAGCAGCTAAAGCATTTGGTATTAGCTCACTTTGATAAGAATTATCAAAGCGATACCAGCAACGTAGAGCATCATGTCCTAGCCTCTTGCATATCTGACATTGAAGCTTCGTATTATTCACATAAAACTGTTTGTTCGAAGCAGAATTATCACCCACGGGCAGATACTCCTTTGAATCAGCAACCTTGGTTGGAGAGTTTGTATAAGGTCGAAAGCCTTGATTCTGAGAAGGTGAATTTGGTCTGTAATTTCCACCAGATTGATAACCACCAGATGAATCACCAAAAGTTACTCCATAGTTATGAGATCCAGGATAATTTCCGAACCTCCTTCCACGAAAATCATAGCCTCTTCCTCCATTGTTAAACCTGCCATTCCTTCCTTCAAAACCCCTGTTAAAATTTCTTTAGCCAGCAAAAGCAAATGTTGAATTAAATGAACCCAAATCAGCCTCACTACTCAGTTTCCACTGATCAATCTTTCACCAGTAAGTGCCAAATTAGGGTTTATTTGATTTGACAAATAATTTTGATGTTGCACTTCATATCTCTTGAGCTGAGCAATAACGTCTTCGTAGCTCGGCTCGGGTTTGAGACAACACATAGTTGTCTTAAACATCTCATAGTCACTTCCGAGACCCTCTAAAATACTGAAAACCTTTGTGACTTCATCAATCGGTTTTCCGATCGCGTTTAACTGGTCACAAATCAATTTGAACTCACGTAAATACTCGGTTAAGGACCTATTACACTTTTGACAAGATTGAAGCTTACCCCTTAATTCGAATTCTTTGGCCACAGATCTCTGAATAAAACAATTACATAATGTATTCCATACCTCAAAAGCCGATTCAATACTGATTATGAGTCCTAGCACATCTTCAGACACGGATCCAGTAATCCACGATGACACAAGTTGGTCCGTACGATACCATTGCTGATACTCCGGATTAAGGACATCTTCAGAATTTTCCCCTTCCGTGCATAAGATTCTCAATGGTGGAGGTTGAATTTGACCATTAATGAAACCCAATAGATCCTGGCTTCTAATGAAGCGAAGAAATTGCGTCTACCATAGAAGGAAATTTCCTGCATAAAGTTTGATAGTCACAAAGTTAAAGAGATTTACATGTATCGGGTATTGGTATCTCAATTTTGGGTTTTCAGCCATGATTGTGTAGATGAAGAATAGATGAACTCAAGGAAGAAGATGAAGACAAATATAATAAAACTGGCTCTCAGTATAAGGCTCTGATACCATGAAGAAAATAAGAGGATCCAAGAAAACAACGATTCAAAGATAAATTTCCCAAGAGAAGAATGTTCTTCATTGAAAGCCATAATACACGCTATCATTCTACAATACATAATGCTATTTATATTAAGAAGACAACTAGATTTCCTATTATATATTTTGAATATCTAACCTAACAAATTGACTGGATCAATTTATCTACAATTGGAATAATCGGAATCAAATCATATCTACCACTCTAATCTAATCTTCCGATAGCAGAATCAAATCATACTCAAATATAATCTTCCAATGGTTTACCAATAATATTATCAATCTTATCACCTCCCACTAAATATACAAAGTAGACTGCTTGATCCAAATCATGTGCATTCTTAGGCTACAACACTAAGCACAAGGGATGTCATTGTTATGATCTGATTGCTCAGTGCATTCATATCTCTCATAATGTCATTTTTCATGAGCATGTTCCTTACTTTTCTACTACTACTACACCTTCAATATCTGCTCATATTCCTTTCATGTACTTTCCGACTGATCCTTGTCTAGAACCACCTTCTACACCCGCTTCTCCTCCTCCACATATACCTACCCCTCCTTTTTTGCCTGACCTACCTCCTATTATTGCCCCTCCTGTTCCCCCTGCCACTGATGATTCTGCCCCTCTAGAGCCATGTCGTAATCCTTCTCGGGTCGTCGCCCCCCTGCTCAGTATGTTGCTGCTGCTTTTTAGTCTACCGAGTTTGGTTCCTTTTTGGCTACAGTCCATGATGTGCAGGAACCTACTATTTACCGCGAGGCAGTACAACATGCTGAGTGGCATCAAGCCATGGTTGAGGAACTTTCTGCCTTATAGAGTTTTGGTGCTTGGGAACTTCTCCCTCTTCCTTCGGGTCTATCTTTAGTATCCTATTGCTGGATCTATAGAGTAAAGACTCATTTTGATGGTAGTATTGAGCGCTACACAGTGCATTTGGTTGTGCGAGATTCTCATAGGAATATGGCATTGACTATGACGAGACTTTCCTCCGATAGCAAAGATGACTTATGTTCATACTCTTCTAGCCGTTGCTTCCATTTGCAACTAGCCTCTCTATCAGTTCAATGTGAAGAATGCTTTTCTTCACTGGGATCTTCAAGAGGAAACCTTTATGTAGCCACTACTTGGTCTTGCCCATGCCCCTGGTCAAGTTTGTTGTCTTCGATGGGCTCTTTATGGCCTTAAACAAGCACTGTGTGCTTGGTTTGAGAAGTTTACTATTGTTATGCATTCTGTGGACTTTGTTCAACGTGAGGCAGATCATGCTATGTTTGTTCATATTTCATCTTCTGGTTGTGCTATCCTTCTTCTTTATGTTAATGACATGGTCCTTACTAGCAATGACTATGATTATACTGTGCATACCAAGAGGCACCTTTAGCGACATTTTGCCATAAAAGATCTTGGTCCATTGCGTTAATTTCTCGGGCTTGAGATTGCTTGAGTTCTTGTGGTATTCTTCTTTCTGAGCAGAAGTATACTGCTGATATTCTCTCTAGGGCTATTATTTTTTATTCTTGTATTACAGTCACTCCTATTGAGTTGAATCAAAAGCTTTTCCCTAGCGTCGAGGAGCTCCTTTCTAATGCGGCTTGTTATAGAACTCTAGTTGGTAGTCTAGTGTATCTCACTATTTTACGACCTGCCATTGCGTATACAGTTCATGTTGTCAGTCAGTATGTTGCTACCCCTCAGTTTACTCATTATGTTGTTGTTCTGCGGATCTTGCGGTACTTTCAGGGTCCTTTGACGCAGTCTCTTTGTTTTTTACCGTCCTCTTCTCCTCTCGTGTTACGCGTTTATTCCAATGCTGATTAAGCTTCTGATGTAACTAGTCATCAGTCCGTCGCGGGATTTTGCATTTTCCTTGGCGATTCTCTCAGTTCTTGGCACACCAGAAAATAGTAGATTGTCTTGCGCTTCTTTATTGAGTCTGAATATTGTGTATGGCTGATACTACTGTTGAGATTGTCTGTCTTCGTCATTTGCTTGCTGACATTGGCATCTTGCTCCAGGATCCCACTCCTCTGTATCATGACAACAAAAGTACCATCCATATTGGGGCTAATCCTATTTTTCATGAGCGCACCAAACATATTGAGATTGACTATTATCTTACTCGTCATCATATCTAGGCTCACACCATCTCTCTTCCTTTCGTTGGGACTGTGGATCCAAATTCACTGTTTGATCCACCTTGAGTTTGAGGGGGGTTACAATATCTTAGGGATTTTGGATATGTTATCTTAAGGATTCTGTATATATTCTAGGATATTACAGAATTATTATTTGTGTATTCTCTGGAATTATTTTCCTAAAATGTCTTATAAATTAGGCTTCATTATACCTATTTATTCTGGCCTCTACACCCATCTTTTTTTCTAAATCTTTTCTTTCTATCAAGATCAACTTCGTAGAAAATGGGAATGATCATCTGGCTGTCTGTTCTACTGCACTCCAACATTAGACTTGACTCCACGAGTCAACTTTCGAAGGAAATGTAGCCTTTTGAGATAATGGGAATGGATATCTTGGATAACTTGATCACTTCAACCAGCTCTTCCCACTTAGGTAGCTTTTTGCCATCTCCAAGTACCCCGAATTTTACGTCCGAGAGTTCAAACATAGTAGTTTAAGACGTCTACGGCTAGTTAGGATATCACCTTGACATCCCAAAGGTGAGAGATTTCAATTTCCCACCTTCTGAACTTGCACCTTGAATTAAGGCATGTGTATTGATGCTACTTTCAATCCATCTTCAGGTCTCGAGTTCAAATCCTTTTGCACGTATTTAAATCAGAGTTACTAGGTGGGTTTGGGAGCAAGGTCATTGAAAAAAGATTAATACCACGAATATTTTCAAATTAGTACACTTATAATAAATTTATTCCAACCTAATTTTTTGACCACCAAAAAGCCCAAACCAGTACATTTGTGATAAATTTATCCAAAATTAATTTTTTTTCCACAAAAAACTTCAAAGTGGTACATTTGTGACAAATTTATCATTCATTAGTTTCCGTTAAATTTGATTAATATCACGAAAAATCACAAATAGATAAAACTCCAAATTGGTATGTTGGTTAACTATCACGTGTCATCCAATTCAATAATTTGATGGTAAAATTTAATAAAAATTAATAGACGATAAATTTGTTACAGTTGTACCAGATTATGCCTTTTTATGGTCAAAGAATGAGTTTTGGATAAATTTATCACAGAAATATTAGTTTGGAGTATAGGCCAATAGAGTGGATATCATTGGATCTTTTTAAGAATTCTCAAGATTCATGTGAAGTGCTACTCCAAAAGCATAAAATTTATGCATCCTGATTGATTCACTCTGCCACATCAATCATAAATTATGTCTAAATGAAATCTTCTCCCCCTTAATCGTACCCAACCTACAAGAAACCTGATCATGAACACAATGGAGATGTGTGCTATCTGAAAAGGTCGGCGAAGACCAAAAGCCGACTCGTTGGAAAGCCCATTTCCTGAAGGCTCGTCTATCCAAGCCTAGCTGGTGCTGGCTTCACAATCACTGGAGAAGTCCCCCCTGAACTTCAACTCCAGGGACTGGCTGGCTCGAGAAGCCGAAAAACTAGAAAGAATGGGTCGATCGCACTGAGGCCAAGCACAAAACCGCATGGAAATGAGCGAGCATTGATGAAGCAATCGATTGTTTCACGTATAGAATCCCGAAGGGCAACGAGCTGAGTCTCAACGAGCTGTTTGACCACCTTCGTTTTTCCATGGGTTAAAGCCACCATCACGCCGGAGGACACGACTACCGTCGCCCCAATTCAATTCACCAATGAGGGCCGCCAACCCTAGCCCAGATTGGGGTGAAGGATTGCAGGCCCTCCCCGGATCCTGTAGTGAACGAGGGCCTGCGAGCGACAAGGGTCAGCGGCCCACACCAACCCACGCTAACACTCAGACGGGGTGACTAGCCCCCGATGCCAAACTATGTAGCACAGACACTCTCCGGAAGCCTTTGTGTCGTGTCCGACACTCCGACACGTGTCCGACACGCTCCGACACGCGGTCAATGAGTGTCGAAAAATCCGACACGTGGTCGACTCTCTCCGACATGCTCCAACACACGAGTCCAAAATTCCGACACGCGAGTCCAAAATTCCGACATGCGATTCCAACATGCACGAGGTCAATTTTAAAAATTTCTAATACTTGAGAGGTCAAAATATAAATATACACAAAAGAAGTAATAAAAGAAGTGATAAAAGTGCTATAAATATACACGCACCGGGTCAATTTTTTTTTTTCATTTTTGTTTTTTTAGAATTGTTTTAGTTTTTTTTTAAGTCTTTTACTATGAAAGAAGTAATAAAAAAATGCTATATATGATAAATAAATTTATTTAAAAATATAATTTCAGCATTTTTCTTTAAACAATGTTTTTTTCCTCTAAGTTTAATGTATTATTGTAACAAATTAAAATAATGAATGATATTATTTAATATTTTTCGTATAAATTAATTCTAGGCTATTTTATTATTATTTATTTATGTAATTATATATAAAAATATATTTAATATATAACGTGTCGGAACGTGTCAAAATTCTTTATTTTTAAGAAATGACGTGTCGGCGTGTCGTAATCGTGTCGTGTCGCGTGTCGTATTCATGTGTCGGTGCTACATAGATGCTAAAGCAGAATAACCCAATGGTCTTCCTTTATTTAATTTTTTTCAATCTTTAGCTTTTTTTTTTTAATTTTTATCTCTCTTTTTTTCAAATTTTTATATTTTTCTATTAAAAAAAATTCCCGACGTGGCCTTAGTGCCATGTAGCAATAAAAATATACATCAATATTTTCTGTTAACCAAATTTTCTGGAATTAATAAATATATTTTATTGCACCAATCTGAAAAGTTTTAAAAATTGATTGTACAATTTGAAAACCTCATTAAGATACACACTAAAAGCTTCCATTTTATCCATAGGTAGTTAGTTAAGGTAAAGCTCAAGATTACAACTCTTCTTCAATTATTTAGAACTTATTTGAATTGTGAGATAAAATGCACAACAAACTAAACCTCATTGATAACAAATTAAGTGAGATGTTAAATTGAATTATTTTAATTATTAATGCTAAATAATGTGAAGACGCAGTGTGTTAAGTAAGTTGTGATTGTAGTATTTTTATTTTTTTTTATTTTGGAGATGTTTTCCAATTTTAAAATAAAGATTTTATATTATCTTGAAGTAACAGGATTTTTTTATTCTATTTAATTTCTTGTTGTTAAAATAGAAAATACTATGAAATGTATTAAATAAGTTGAAACTTATTGAAACTTTATTTATTTTTTACTCAATGAATTGAGCTACTTGAATCAATAAAATATGGTAACTCATTTAGCAATATAAAATAATTAGTTTGCTCCATCCTTTGGCTAAGGTAAACGCCCTGGCCATAACTCTTTATCAATTATTCAAACCTTATGTGAATTGGAAAATGAACGGAAAAAGTTGTAGCATGCCAAACTAAAGCTCATGAACTTTAGCCTTATCAATATTTTTGATAAACATTAAGGTCAAATTAACCGATTTTATGAGTTCAATTATAATAAGCAAAAAATACATGAAACATGTATACAGTATGTTAAATTACCTGTGATATATACTCTTTTAAATTTTAAAGATATATTGCAAGTCTAAAATGACTAATAAGTTTACTATAATCTCGAAGTAACACGAAATTTTATTTATTCTTTCATACACTGAATTGAATTAAGTTAATAGAATTAATTGTACAGCAAAGTAGCAGTTATTTATTGAGTAATAAAGTACATCATTGGTTTGTTTCAATTCATTCGATTTAAATTAATTGAATTTTGATGAAATTTGTCTATATTTGAAACACAATACTTTCTCTTTGGCTATTATTTGAAAAAAACAAAAAGGTTATAGAAGTTTGGGGATGTCAAAATAAACTACTATAATTTCATAAAATATATATGAAGATTCTTTCTCTTTATTCAATTTGTGAAGCTTGAACTAAATAACATAAAGAAATTGGGGGATGACAAGTCAATAAACTAACGCTTATAGATGAAACGAGACCCTCCCAAAGACAAAGTAACGCCATGCAACTAGCACATAAGGGAATATTGTCTCAGTTCTGACTTTAATTATATAATAGTGATTTTTTTAGATGTAGCGGCCCTTCTAATCTGACTCTTATTTGATGTGCAACACTTGAAATCTTTCGAAACATACAAACAGTTTCGCGTGGAATAAGATTGAATTATTTTCATAAACTATTTAAGATTCGAGATATTTGTGGGTTATCTTAAAATTTAAAAAATGAAAAGTCATAATTGCTTTGAAGAAAGTTATCACACAGAATATTGTTATGGAACTTGCTGACAAATGCGGTGAAATTAAAAAGAAAAAGTACTTTCAAGACACTTTGAAAATCAGAGTATTGAGCATCTTAAGAAATTCACTTGCTTAAAATAAATAAATAGAACATCATCATCTCCTAAACAATTATACAAGACTTGACTGTTAGATAGGCCTTTTTTAACGTTGTTGTTAGCCAATGTCCTAAAAGCCGTTAAAGGGAGGGTGTAAAAAGTCACGCATCCTAACCGTCATAAGCGGCAAATTTCCCTCTCTTCCACCTCTCTAGCTCAGAGATGCTGTTCACCGGTAGTTTAGTTTGGTACAAATGTCTGGCTTCAATTCCACTCTCTCTCTCTCTCTCTCTCTCTCTCTCAAACTTTCGCAATTCTCTTTCAGTTTCCATTTTTGAAGCTTCAACCTCTCTCAAGCTCGTGATTCGTGGATGTTAACCAATGTAAGCGCGAGTCTTTCATTTCGGTTCTGGTTTTCATGCTTTTGAAACGTTTGATAGTTTCCGAATTGTAGTTTGGCGGTTCCTGGCCCTGCAGTTGAACAGGAGGTGCATGGAAGCTGGTGAGAGATGGCGCCCAAGGTGAAGGAGGATGAGAGACTCGAGAGGGTTATCCGCGGTCTCTTGAAACTTCCCGAGAACCGAAGGTGTATTAACTGCAATAGTTTGGTATGATCTCTGTTTCTTTGTGATTTCGTCTCCTGTTTCCTAATGGTTGAACCCTCGCACTATGTCCGCACCGGCTGTGCATCATCCCCGTTTTCTGAATGCACAGAAAATTGCTTAGTTAATGCAATGATTCCTGCAGATTTTCCTTGAATTTCTTCAAGAGCGATCATGATCACAGATCGCTCTAGGAAGAAGCTGACATTCTTTACATGGATTTTGAAAGTTTGGATAATCATAGAATGCTAAACACCAGAAAAGAGACAGAATATCCACGGAAATCTGTCTCCGTCAAATTATGGCAAACTCGGGAATCTGGTTCCCAGGACAAAAAGTAAATTTGGTGTCATTAAACCTGACCACTATTGTCAAATTCCACTGCTTCATCAGAAGTTGACAATGGATGAATTTGTTTATACAGCTCAGTAGCCAACTAATGTTATTCACCAGATAGTATCCATCCATCCATATTTTTTCATATTTTCGGACTCGCATGAGCGGCGCCCATATTGATCTGGTGTTATGTCAATCCGCTATACTGGTACTGAGACATTTTCTCTGTTACAGGGACCGCAATATGTTTGCACCACTTTTTGTACATTCGTCTGCATGAACTGCAGTGGGATACAGTGAGTAGCTAGACAGACTCTTTTCTTCTTGTACATACATTGATTTGATTCAGTGTCAATTATATATGGTCTGGTTCTTGGACTAGTTTATCGGGGTTTACTTTGGCATAGGCTTGTTCTTTTGGAGCTGTAGCCAGCTTATTTTTGCTGATCAATGTTATGTTCCGACATATTGCAGCCGTGAGTTTACACACCGGGTAAAATCGATATCAATGGCTAAATTCACTCCCAAAGAAGTGACCGCGCTTCAAGCTGGAGGAAATGAGGTGGGGAATTGTGTATGTAGTCTTTTTCATAGCTTGGTGATTTCATTGCACCTATCACGTCTTGTTTCTCACTCGTCTTCTGGGACTTTGTTTTAAGCGAGCGCGGCAAATATTTCTCAAAGAATGGGATCCTCAACGCCATTCTCATCCTGACAGCAGGTCTGCACACGCTTCTTGAACATCGCTTACCAGTTATAGAAAGTAATATTGTCTGATACATGGATGTTCTTCCAGTAACCTTTATAAACTCCGGGATTTCATCAAGCATGTCTACGTAGATAGGAAATTTAGTGGTGAAAGAAGCGAGGAGAAGCTCCCGAGGCTGAGATTGGTGAGCTAACTAGTTATTCCTTGAACAAACCAAAGGTCTATGGCTTGCTTATGTTCTCTAATTTTATCTTGAACATGTACAATGGAGTTTGGCTTGTGAAGCTTCGTTGATTTTGATGTCTTATATGCATGCAGACCAACAAAGAAGAGTCCTACACGGACAGAAGTTCTAATGCATATAGGAGTGCATCTGGAAGCCCCAGTTATGAGGACAGATATGAAAGACCTCATAGCGGAAGGTCTAGTCCAAGCGGACGAAGCGAAGATGGGATATTAAGATATTATTCTGATGAAAGGAGAAGTCCAAGATATGCCCGAGAAATCTCAAAATACGGGGGTTATAGAAAGAGTCCTGTCCGTTTCGAGGTTGTTGATGACCGGTTTCGGGACGACGTGTTAGGAGGTGGCAGGCGATCTCAGGGTCAAAGGCTTTCAAATGAAGAATCAAGGCTGGGAAGCAGGTCACCCGAGAATCCAAAGAACATGGATAAGTCCACTTCCACTGTAGCTCGACCCGCAAAGGAGACTTTAAGGGACGATGGTCTTTCCCGCGGGGCAGGCGAAACAACAGAAAATTCTGATGGTTGTGCCAATGTCAAGGTATCCTAATTGCTTTGCGAGTTCAATTTACACTTCTGTCTCACTTACAAGTAGCATTTGATTGTGAAGCTGATATATTTAAATGTAAGCCTGCGACATATTCCTTCCTAGTTCCACGTGTAACATGCTCATAGGACTGTGCGGTATCACGTATATGGGAATTCAGGAATGGCAGAATGAGATGATGGTTTATGATTAATGTCGCCAATGAGACAATACAATTGCAGCACCGTTTTTCCTTGTATTATTTAGCACCATAAAGACTTCTCTGCATGATTTTCTGAAGAAGATTCAGCAGGTTTCCATAAACTTAAACTGTCAACGTTCATGTCCTGGGATCTTAATATATGCTCTGATCTCTGAGGTATTTGTTGTCGCAGAAGGTTCGTTCATTAAATAATTTGGGCAATACTGACAGCAGTGCAGCGGAAATAAAAGAGGCCAAATCCCAGAGTGTGACTGAGATTAGTACAGTCAAAAAGCCTCCCGATGCTTCAGCTGAAACTCAGAGACAACAAATGCCTTCGTCTACTGATGGAGGTAACTGGGCGTCGTTTGCCCCCCCAGCAAATGAGAAGGCATCATCAGCATCAAGTGCAAGTACCCTGGAAATGTTGTTGCTAGAACTAACACCGGCAATCGTAACTGTCAGTAATGTGTCCGAAGGACTCAGCGACTACAATGCTCAGCCAACAGCATCTGTGAGCAACACTTCACCCACTGGCATAGCCTCCGATGTTCCTGCAGAACAAATATCAGCACCAGCCAATGTTCCTGCAGAACAAATATCAGCACCAGCCAATGTTCCTGCAGAACAAATATCTGCATTAGCCAATTTTCCTACACAGCAAGCATCGGTCCTGGCTGATGATCCTACTACATCAATTTCTGTTGCCTCAAAGGAACATATTAGCGAAGAACCTCCCAAAGTTGCAGCCGAGAGCCAAGTTGACTTGTTAGAGCAGTTTCCAAGCACTCAGATGTGTCAGCCTCCAGCCTCCCCTTCTAAGGATGAGAATTTTGCGGTAGAACAGAATGAATCACCGGTAATTTCAGTGCATGTTTATCTGAAAAAAGTTATGCAATCCTTGTCAACTTTGTCTTTCATTTTCTTGGTTACTCTGCAAGAGATGACATAGGAAAATGCGATGAAAATAACTGATTGTTGAAATTTATATCTTAGGGGTTCTTTTCATGCGATGCTTATATCATAATGATTATTACTTGTGCGTATATCCAGCCATTAACGTCACTCGAGCATAATGTGCAAGGACCTTCCTGCGATTCATCTCAAACTGCCAACGCAACTGTCCAAGCGGTGAGCTCTGCTTTGGCATTGCAGAACCTTCCCACTGAGCCAAACCCCAGCACGAGAAAGGAACTTCCAGCTGTAAGCAAATTGAATATGTTTTCTTGACCAAAAAGAAATTGCAATAGATATATGTTTTTCAATTTATTCATATTCTTGCAGGACCTTTTCACTGCATTTTACCCTCCAGCACCAGCACCAATTCAAGGCTGGCAAACAGCTAGACCTCATGTCATGGGCTTCAACATGCAGTCCTATCCTAACATGACGGTATCACCAGTTCACCACAAGAGTCAAGTAAAATCTTTTATTCAACACTCACAGGTTACTCAAACGTTCTTTTCTAATATTGTTTTCCAGCCTATGCCCGCATACCCAAGCTCTGCAAGGTCAACAAACCCATTCGATTTCGGTGATGGAACTGATCAACCTCAAGGGTCAGCGGTAGGCCCAACTTTCTGAATAATCACTTCCTTCTGTGGTTTTCCCATTGACCCTTGCGCACTTACGCCTTTGTTGATTATAATCAAAGTTGGATGAATTGGTTCGACGGAGTGCTTCCAACAACGGGGAAATAATGAAATGATCAAAAGAGTGCTGCAACCTAATCCGTTCAAAACTCTCAGCAGTTTTATGAGTTTATACAAACAACTTACGCAGATAGACTGCCTAAAAAGCAAGGATAGGAGCACGTTACTCATCTCTCACCAAGCTATTGAGCTGCCCGTCTGGAGTTCATAACAAGGACTAAAGCTCGGCAATTTTGAACACACTTTATTTATTGTAGTCTAGAGATATTGACATTGTTACTAGGCCAGTATAGATAAAATCCTCCTAATTGAAGGAATGACATCTGATCTGAAATGTTCTTTTACCCATAATACTAAAATGCCCTTGCTAGGACTTACGGTAGGAAAGTTTGAAAGATAAACAGGAGAAATATGATTGATATCTAACATTTTTTCTGCTTGTTAACATGAAGTTTCCTTCCATGGAACCACTGCAAGGAGCACTGTCCACTGTCTCAGCTTCCTCTGGGTATGCACACACTTCAAGCCAGGGTGCCCAAGCACCAGGAATGATGCTGCATCAGTCTCCATCATATGGATCCAATGTTGTCTCGCCATTTCAGTCACCTTCTTATGGAGCCTTGCCGATGGGTAAAATGATGATGGCTAATTTTGTGTAACTATTTTATTTAAATTGTTCTATTGTTCGCTGATGTTCAATTCCACCAGGTTTCCCCATGGAGCAACAAGGGCAGGGTCATATACCACCTTCAAGGTATATTTGACTGATGGCTATTTACTTCAAGATTTTAAAGGCCTCAGGAAACTATCAGAATCTCATAAAGGGAACAAATAATCAATTTATTTCAATATTTTAGAACTTTAGGCCCTAGACGTATCTGTATCATCTCTCTCTTCTTTCAGTAGCATCAACCAGCAGGAGGCATTTTCGACTAACTTTCCCTCTGCAGTCTCTCGGCGTGCTTGTTTAGAACTTTCATCTAGCAGTTATTCTCATTGCTTTTGTTTACGATTGCAGAGCTCATGGCTTTGGAGGTTATGGAACTGATTCATCTCCTTTTAGCTCCTTGAACACTAATCAACAGATGGCAACAAGCTACTCAGTACCCACAACCCCAAATTCTTTTCCGACTTCAGGGGGAGGAAATCCATTCGGGTAGATTAACAATAGATCGGTCACATGACAGTCTTCTAACTTGCGTCTCTGCAACATCTTGGTAGGTGCTTCACCCTGCAGTCACTAATTGAAGGTCAGTTGAAACTGTCCCAGCAATCGATCCAAATGTATACGCTTTGCCAGGAATTCTACAACTGGATTATGGTAAATAAGTTAAACCACACAGTACCAACCCATATATTCATTGACAAGTTCAAATAGTTCCGTAACTCTACTCTGTAAATTTAGCAATCATCTCTTACTGACCGTCATTACCCAATGCTGCTTTGAGCTGTGATAAGGAGTTGCTTTGCCCAAGTAGAAACTGTAGCTCATATTCTCGGCTGCATGAAGGAGCAAGACAATGAGCATCTTAAACTTTGTGAAACATTCGACTAAATAAGGAATTTCATGCACGAATTCAAAGATCCAGTGATGCCATGCGAGGAAAGGAAGCAAACTTCTTGCAAGCAAATGGAAAGACGTAGTTCCAGTTTTCACTTTAATTAGCACAAAAGATTAAAAAAAGAAAAAAGAGGACATAAAGAACATGCTAATGGAGAAGCACTGATAATATCATGCATTGAGGCTGCATATGGTGAAAGTGACAACTATGAATAATGCAATGCAACCTGGTAAAAGAAAATCAAAGAAAAAACAAGCAAATGAAATGATAATGAAAAATCGAGCACAAGCTGATGAAACACGCTCAAATCAGACACTTGAAAAATGAGTACTTGAGTACTTTATTTGGGAATTGCGGTGCATGAGACACAGAGAAGTGTTTAACGCAACCACATCTTTTAGCACGAATGAACTCAAGGCGTTGCTGAGCTGGAACGAATACTACTCAAATTCCTCAACCTAAGTAGCACATGAACCACAATTCCACGAAGAAACCCGAGTGCCGCACTCAATCCAATGAGAGAAACTGCTGCACAGATCAGCATCACAAAAGCCTCCTCCTTTGAATCCATGTCCCTGGCAGCCAAGGCCAGCTCAATCCCTGCAAACAAAAGCAGCACACTGAGCACACCGACAGGGAACTGGTCTAACACCTTCACTATAGAACTCCCAAGGACCAGACCAAGAATCAATTTAGCGGCTCCCAGATCGCCACACAGCCACCGCTCCTGCTGCCAAACTTGTATTGCCCTGCCAGGCCGCCAGCACAGTGGCAGCTTGGCATGGCCCTGAACCAGCACCTGACCACATTCATCAGCCTAACTGTGACCAACACTGATACGGAGGAGAAGTCCTTCTTGGGGAAGAGATCGTATGACAGCTTGCACACAGCAATAACCGAATTCAATATCGATAATGGGAGTTGGGGAATTGTGCCTTCAATGAATCCCTCTTTCCAAGCATGCCTTGAAATCTTCACAACTTCAATAGAGGATGGACCAAATTTAATGCCTCTTACCACTTTAGGCTCTCTGATGAAGGCCAGGACAACACCTAGCAGGACAATAATGAAAGCTGATGGAGAGCCGTCATGATTCTCTTCCATTTTCTCTTCCTCATTGAGCTCTCATCCTTGATGTTGTTGCCTGATTCTGGGTTGCTTCGCCTCTCTTCACCAGCACCATTGATGATCACAATGAAACAAGCACAAACAATGGCCAACACCAGGCCATCCAACCCGAGCCAGTGCCTTTTCCCCAGCCGGTTTCAACTTTGAGAAGTCTTGAACTTGCTCATCGCAGATGACGGTCCTTGTGAGAGCCGAATCCCCCTAACAACAGACAGAGGGATCAGCCTATAAACGGGCTGCATCAACCTGGTCACGCCCAGGACGACCAAGATCGTGCTGGTGCAAATCCCAGCCGTCACGACCTCCGGGATGCCAAAGTTGGTGGCTCGATATCCCAACTGCTGTGATCGCCTTCATGGGCTGCACCGGCATGGGGACACTATATATGGCACCAGTGACCATGTTGTGGACGCCGGTGAATATCAGGGTCGTGCTGAGGTTGAGGTCCTTGGCCAGCGTCAAGGCCAGGACTAGGGGGACGTACGTGCCTAAGTCGCCCATGGCACCAGTGACCTCACCCCATTTCGAGCGGATGGCCAAGTTGGCCCTGAGCTTTTGGAGCATGCTGGCGGTGTGAACTTGGATTTCTTTGGATCGTTGGTGCTCGAAGGGTCCTCCATGGCTTTGACTCAGTGCTGTACTGCGTAGCACCGGAGGGGAAGAGAGAATACGATGCTCTTCTGCGGTCGAATGAATTGAAAGCGTCTCTCCTTTTTATCTCCGCGAGAGAGAGAGGACGTTGTTGTTGGGGGTGGCTAAACGTGTGCCAGTGGTTGGGATCTCAGGCGTATAGAAGAAAGCAGAATCACATGCAGGGGTAACTATTTTTTTTTTTTTTTTGGCTATACATTTTATCGGCAACTTCATTATTTCAGAGAATGCGCCCTAGACAGAACCGATCGCAATGTAAAAAACCATACGGTAATGGAAAATTTGAGTTTTCTACTGGATCCAGCACGAGTCGGCAGGCGGCAGATCCCTGAAACTTGCTTTGCTTTATCTAATAAGCTCGGTCTACGCGAGCATCCAAAAAAGTTTTTTTATTTTTTTTTAAAAAAAGGTCAATACCATGTGCAAAGAAAGAGGACGAGAAACCATCGCATTGTAAAAACTATATGGTAATGGGAATTTGTATTTTCTAGTGGGATCCAAGCGAGTCAACAGATTCTTTAAATACGATTAATAGTAGACTCGGTCTACGAAAGCATCGGAAAAGGTAAAAAGATCAATACCATATGTGTAAAGAAATAGGACGAGAAATCATGAGTGTGTAAAAACTACATGGCGATAAGAACTCGTGCTTTCTAGTGGGATCCAGGGTCAACGGATTTTTGAAGTACGATTGACTTGATTTATCTCGGTTTATGTAAGCATTAGAAAAGGGAAAAAAATCAAATTTTAAACAAATTTAGGGAATGAGATCAAAAGGGTGTAGGTGGAAGAAGATGATCACTTAAAGTTATATCATGTGGTAATTTTAAAAGTTGAAAAATTTTATGAAATCGCTGCTAACTATTTTAAAAGTTTAAACCATTAGATGAATACGTGATTTTATATTTATTATTTTAACACTTCCCCTTATGCTTAGTTTGGTATTTTTTATCTAATACTAAGAGTAGGAATTTATTTGGAAAGAGAAATGGAGCTTGGAAAGATTCAAACTCAGGATCTTTAGCTCTGATACTATCTTAATGTTTAGAGTTAGAGAGAAAACAACGACAAAGTATTTATGGTGACTCAACTACAATTAGGGTTGAATGATTTGTATTTATATGAGTGGTTAATTACAAAAAGGGTGCTGACAGAAATATAATTACAGAAATGCCCTATAATAGATATAAAATACACATTAATACTCCTCCTCAATTTGAAGTAGGTGTAACAACTGAGAGATTGGGTCTCAATAACGTGTGATGCAGACTAGGTAGTCCCTTAGTTAAGATATCTACCAACTGATCTGCTATAGACACATAGTGAACACGTAGATCGCCAGATCAACTCGTTCTCAAACAAAATGGTAATCCAACTCAATATGTTCGGTGCGAGGATGAAACATAGGGTTGATAACAAGATAGGTGGTAGAGATGTTGTCACAATAAATGGTGAGAGGATTATAAAGGGGACCCTGAGCTCACAAAGTAAGTGACGAATCCGAATAGTCTCAGCAGTATAGTGAGCAATAGCACAATACTTAGCCTCTGTCTAGAATGGGCTACGGTTAACAACAAAAATTAGCTACGGATTATAAAGTTCTTTGTTGCTTTTTTGTGCGCGTTAAATGTGTGGAGTAATGACTTCAAGCATATTCCAAAGGACGATTCAATTAATGGATGTGAGTAGTGTCAACAATGACAAAGGATGAACTAGAATATGAAAACAGAGTATGACAGTAGAACAGATGAGAGCATATGCAGATCCGTGTCGTTAGCTACTTGGCTCTACTTTGTAAGGACATTCTCCGCTATGACATACTCGATTGCCATTAACCCTCCATGGTAATAACTATCACCCAAAGGGCTGAAAGCATGTACATCAAACACTGCATCTTGTGCTATGAGTTCATGTTCGAGATTAATGTTTTTATTTTATGAGGTTACTACTTTTCACAGATATTCTGGGTTTACTAGGTGCACACCGTTACTTTTTTTTCCCGCATCAATACTGAAAAGTTCTGAAAGAACATTCACATGTTGCTAATAGGTGATTGGTGGTTGCAGTCAAGTTTTGATATTATGGGAACTAACTGGAATTCAGATTAACACCTTATAATTGTATGGTGGCCCGTACTTTTGTATGCTATATGGTCCATGTAACTGTTTTTGCTTATATAAGCAGGTGGTTATGTGGTTTCCAGCGGTGCCTCTCAGGCTTTTCGCTGTTAGATTGAAAAAACACGACCGTCTATATTAAGAGATCCGCTGAAGTTGAAATCTATTATCTTTCGATTCAATGGTGAAATATTATATGGGCACAATACTTTCGAAAACCATTGAACCATCTCATAGAGATGATGTATTTTGCAATTAATTTTTTTTAACATTTAACTATATTCATTTCAATGGCAATAGTGATGACTTGTTTAACCAATAACTCACATGGCCCGTGGACAGCCATATAACTTTTCGACTATAGAAGTCACGTTTATTACTGTTCGTTTTCTAATTGCTTTATTTCTAAAATAGTGAACTTTTTGATTACTTGCATTTTCTATTTCATGGTTTCATATTGGGAAAAATGTCAAAAAAGTCTTAAATATTTTGCATTTGTGTCAATTTAATCTTAAACCTTTTATTAGTGCCGATTTAGTCATAAACCTTTTGATTTGATGCCAACTCAATCTTTTTGTCTAATTTTGGTCAGATTTTGCTAACATAGATACTAGTCGTTGATATAACATAGATAACTTTTAATAATATTTCAATATTTTTTGAATTTTTTATTTTTTATTTTCTTTTTCCATTTCTTTTTCTTTCTCCTTCTCCTCCTCCTTTCTCGTGCCAATTGCTAGACCTTAGCGACCAACCAAAGGTGACGCCCGACAAGGCTTAAGCCCTTGCTAGAGGTTGCGAGGGCAGCCTCGCTCTGGGCAAGCAAGGGTCAAGCCTCGCCGACCATAGGTGAGGCCTAACTTCGTTGGCCATTAGCAAAGCTTGAGCCCTTGACAGAGGCCATGAGAAGAAAGAAAAAATAATAAAATAATAAAAATGCAAATAAATATTAAAACATTTTAAAAGTTGTCCATGTTAGTGCCATGCCACATCAATCGATCAACATCTACATTAGCATAATTGGGTCAAAATTAACTCAAATGAAAATGACTGAATTGGCACAAAGTCAAAAAGTTTAAGACTAAAATTGGCATCAAATCAAAAGGTTTATAACTAAATTAGCATTAATAAAAGGTTTATGACTAAATTGAGGTTGGATAGAAACTAAATGAGACAAGAGAAGCTTGTCCCATATCCTACACAACCTGAAATTCTAAATTCAGGATTTGATTACATTAATATTTCTATCAATGCCTTTTTAGTATCTTTAACTTGGAATGTTGTTATGTAAATGATTATGCATTGCTTTTATTAATTATGATCCCAAAGATATTAAAAACCACTAAGTATTCATGCATATGTTTTTGTGGGTTTGTTTTCTTTAATTTTCAAACTAGTCCTAATCTAGAAAAGAAATTAACAATTAATATATTAAAGTGAAGTGCGATAAAGAAACACTTAAGTATTGGAATGACTTTAGAGTAAATACAAAAAAGAAAACTTGACACAAATTGAGCACAATATATATATATATATATATATGGCCCTGTTATAAGCCTCAGGGCATGATGCCTCCACGAGCTAAATTCGAATTAAGTTCAACTTCATTTCCAAGAGAATAGTCGATTAAGACTAAACCATATGCAAACTAATTAAATGAAACTAAGCTAAATCAAGTGCTAAAGCTAAAAAATCTAACTATTTCAAAGCATTTTCTATTTTTTAATTTTCGAAAATTTTCTATTATTTACTTCTTTTAAATAAAATAGATTTTTAAAAAATTATTCAATTTCGAAAATGGGGACCCGGGCATTCCGAAAATGGACAAACTCTAGTTTTGTGGGCCTCGGACCTAGGCTAACAAAATATCTAAAAGAGGGAATGGGCTTATCTGTAAAGCCCAACTCGGCCACTTAGCACCTCAAAAATTGAACTGAGCCTACTCCAAACCTGGCCCACTAAAACCAAATAAAACCCAAACATACTCCTATTTAAGCCCAAAATCCATTCGGTCTAATTTAGCCCATACTCATCAAGCCCAGATTCTGCTCCCGGTCATTCATGGCCTTCGCCGAATCACGGACACCACCGGACGATCACCCACCACCATCTTGACATACTGCCAGGAAAAATACTTCACCTCCGACGACTACCATCACGACAGCAACTCAAACACTGAACCAATGTCAACGCTCACCTATCAATCACCACACCATCATTGCTGCCTACGTTCATATACGACGTGGCTCCTGTGCTGTCGACTACCATTTCGACCACCAGCCGTCCATCGCTCGCACATACAGCCACAACACAACCAAACAAATAGAGAGAAGGGACGGGAAGAACAGAGCAGCATTGAACACCCCATGGAAATGTGGCGTGCAGAACCGAGAAGCACTGAGATACATGGGTTATTCTCGGTTTTGGATCTGGATTTTATGAAAGAAGTTTCCGGTTGTGATTCAAACATGTGGTGAACACTTTAGTATAATAATTTAAGCAACTCTTCCACGGAACATGTATCACAACTTCATCGAGGCATTTCATCGAACAGGTTATGTGCAGCTGGTTATGTAGCAGGACATGGCCATATTTGGAATCGGAACTCGGGTCTAAACCCAAACTGACACGGTAAATGCTCGACCCCAAAGGAATCGACTCCGTTGGACACAAAACGGGCAGGAACCCAAAGAAACGAGCTCAGCCCGTCCTTAACCGAAACAGGGCCGAGCAACAGGGGATTGGGAGAGAGGAGATCGTGTGAGGAACGCTGTCCACAGGTGGTTGTCGTGCGGCGACGGTGGAGGTGGCTGGTCGGGCAAGACGAAGGAGGTGGGCGTGGGGTTCCGAGGGGAGAAAAAACTCAGAGAGCTATCTTCTCTTTTCTCTTCCCCTCCCCTTTTGTGTCCGTAAGAGACCCCTCACGGAAGAGCCCTCTTGAATATAAACGTGGGATCTTGTTAATGCCCGTTTTCTTCATATTTCCTTTCCTTTCAATTTTACAAAATGTGGTGGGTACTCCCTCTTAGCCGCCACCTTTATTACCTCTAAAAGAATGAGCTAGGCTTTATTTTTAGTTTCGTATCCTTGCGTCACTTGGTATGATCATGAGAAGTGTGCACTTAAGTGATTAGATCTTGGGGTGTCAAGTACCGTGCTCCAAATGGTCAACCGGCTTCATAGGCTGATTTTTTTTTTTTTTTAATCTGGACCGAGGTACTTAAATTCCATTGTCCCTAAATCGGATGTCTAAAAAAAAAATTAAAAGCTAGTGAAATTCCAATATTTTTTAGAAGGTTGATTCTTTAGTTTGACCAAAAAGTCAGCTGTGGGCCAATATGAAAATTTGAAATCTAAAGGTCTAATTCTATATGTTTATGTTAAATCGACACCTATATGGAATGAAAATACTAAGGACACCTAGCTAATCTTTTGATCAAGAAACGAGACTCACTATGTGACATCCTGAATTTCAGATTCTGATTTCGATTGAATAAGTTGGGCATTTCATCAACGCGACTATAGTGTTTTTCTCTAAGATGGCCACTCATGAGATAATTGGCCTAGAAGGTGAAGCCGTTAAGGGATTCTAATGCAATAAACTTAAGAATTGACCAAGAATTGACTGCTCAACCGTGCTAGTCTGCAAGGGTCAGTATGGCACAATTTAAAATCGATCAGAGACCGGAGATAAGTCAATTCAACTGAGATGGTGATCAAAGTGTAGGTGATCCACCTGATTTCAAAATTCTCATCAATTGGCACTACACCAATCTTCTCCACCTCGGCTCGATGTTTAAAGCAAAGTTATAGTGCTTGCATGGACCGTCGGCAAAGGGAGAAACGCGTGAAAATGAGGAAAGGAAAGGCAGAAAAAGATAAAATAAAAAGTAAAACAAAGTTAAAATTTTGCTCAAATATAAACCAACTTTGCCAATTGGTCATCCTAGGACCAATTTCTTCATCAACTTGCACAATTGAAGTCCAGAGGAAAACCAAAACAAAATAGTCCCTTAATCCTATGAATTTCCTTCAAATCCAAATTTTATTTTATTCTTCTCGAAATCCGATTCTCCGAACAAACTTCTTCGGTTGGGGTCCATTTTGTTGCAGAAAAAGCCCACGAAATTTCCCATTACCCATTCACTCCCACCAGATGTCAAAAATCCCTTCAAATTTGCCAATCCGAATTTCCGTTCATTTTCCGAATCGCCTAATTCAATTTCCCGTAAAAATCCTAAACTTGTCGAAAATTCCTCAAAAAGTGGCTTGACGTCTCTAGAATGACTCGTGACACGGCAGAATTTTCAATTTCTGAAATCGAATTCAAATTCACGATTAATTTCAATCAGACGCGATTTTAACATGATCTAGCCTACCAAGTAGTTTCTAGGAATTTTTGGTGCAATTGACCTGTGATCGATTTTTTCGAGCCACACGCACCTCTTCAACAAATTGGCGATGTCACGCCTCGAACCTCGAGCACGTGCACATCCCACTGCGGTCGATCAAATATGCGATATCCCAGGATACATCGCCGACCCATTCATTTCATTATGCATGCAGAAGCGAAACAAATCCCTTGCCAACATTTAACTTGGGATAGAAAAGCAGGCAATTAATCACAATACCGAACACTCATTTATAAACACTTAGGTTTAAATACAACACTGGATTATCTACAAAATAGACCCGCTCAATAAAAGGGGAACTATCCTAAGACCAACTAGCATGACACGTTCACCGATCCTTCAGTTTCCACCTTTTCAGACTTAGGGCTTTGCGTCCTCCCCGACCACCATCTATGGACTTGAAATTTTGGCCCACAATGGGATGAGACATTGTCTTAGTAAGTTCAACCCCCTAAACCCTTATTAGAAAGAAAATACACCCCGGGTGGCCTAGCCACATCACGCAGAAGACTTACCTCGTCTTAATTCCTTCCTGCAGATTAAAACAATTTGCATCACACAATCTCAGGTAGTAATAATAATTCAAACAATTGGAACGCCATCACTTTCATATGAATCACAATTGCACTTAGCACGCATTCCAATTATTATTCATTGCCACACAATGGCATAGCCTACTCGCAGTTCGGCTATCTACTGATATTAATGCCAAGCATCGCCTCCCCCCTTGGAGCGTGGCTTCGTCACTAAGTTGACAGCATTCCCGAAGGAGCATAGGTCCAGTTGGCCTAGCCTCTACTGCGACCTGCATCCATGTAGGGGTAAGTTCGGCTCAATAGCCTAGGACGATTTCTCTTAATTATCACACAGCCAAATCATACTCGGCCCAAGGATACTTTGCATTTCACTCAATGCTTCCACTTAAAATATTCATCCCGGCCATTTTTCTTTTTTTTTTTTGGTAAAAACCTGGCCATTTTTCTTCATATTAAAAATATTCCAGAAATTACTCACGTATGTGGGGGCGCACGCTAATTTCAAACCGAAAGCCAATATCTCACTTTGTCAAACCCCACTATTTAATATAATCATTAAAATCTAATTTTTGCATCAAAACCCGACACTTGAGTTTTTATGAATAAACTCTCTATTTACCATAATCAACACTCAATTTGCCACATCCATTCATCAAATTCAAATTCTAAATGCACAAAGCAGCGATCAGCACAAAATTCTGAGCAATTGGGGTCATAAATAATTTTTTTGAATTTATTTATTTATTTATTTTATAATAATTTTCGGAATATAATAAATTATTAAAATTCTAGAATTTTGAAACATTTAAATAAATCAAAAATAAAACCTATTATGTCACATTAATGCTTATATTAAAATAAACCTACTTAACTTTAAACTAAACACATTTTAACTTAATTAAACACTATAATTTATTCCCCAACCAAATGAACTAATCTAACCACCTAAATTTACTTAACTTGGACTAAGCATATTTAGGGCATCATTAACCGTCTAATCAAGATTTAGTGAGTTAAACTCATCGAATTAGCGAGCCGAGCGGACCAAAACGACAGGAACGCCGAGGGGAACAACTTTCCTCAAAGCGGGCCAAGCATTGGGATCGGGAATCCGGCCAAAATGAGCCAAAACCAAGTTGAAATACCCATTTTCCAGCTACTATTTGAAGCCAGAAGAGACGGATCCGGGGTTGGGTCGAGCTGGACAGGGTCGGAGGTGGTCCAGCTAAGCTCCAACAGTCCAGGCGGAGGCATATGGTGGCAGAGGGAGCTCCGGTGGTGGCTCACGGTGCTGGACAGCAGCTCTAGACGCACACCAGACATGAACGACGGCTGGAATGGCGGGCTTGGCGCGCGTGGACGACGAGGTATCGCGAGTGGCGGACGGCGTGCAAGGGGTGCACGATGGCAGTCCAACTGGACTGCTAGCTGCTCTGGCATCCTCAGATTTGCTGGGTCTTCGAGCAGCAATTGGAGATGGAGGAGAGAAGGCTTCAACGAGAGAGGGAGAAGGAAACGGAGGCGTTCAACCGGGACGAACGACGATGGCGGCTTCGGACGGAGCTTCTACGGTTCGCTGGTCTTCAGCTTCTTCGATTTGCTGGGGTCTTCGTGCAACAAGAAGACCAGGAGGAGAGAGGCAGCGACGGGAGAGGGAGAGGGAAGAAGGAGACCGGTTTCTCTCACTCTCACACTCTCTCTCTTTCTCTCTCTCTTTGGCCCCACAAACATGGCCCACCATGACCTCATGTGATGTCACCTTCCAGTTACCTCCAAGCTTCCAAGACAAGCTTATAATGGGTCCAATTTGCTTAGTCCACCATGGCATACGAATTTCACTTATTTGTACATCAATTCTTTCAATTTCATTTAATTTCTCAACTAAACAAATCCAATCGAAGCCCAATTAAATCCATCAAAGTGACCTTGTCCATCTCATGACTTTTCCCCGTTAATTGATCCAACTTAACGGCCAAATATGCGATCAAAAGCGGTCCTCGATTATCTTGAACAAAAACGGCCTTATTTTGCTTTTCCATGAAAAATTTCGATTTGCAGAAAAATCTTTTGGAGATGAGTAGACGTTCCTAAAATGAATTGTGACTTGAAAAAACTTTCAATTTCTGTAATCGGGTTCAATTTCACGGTTAATTTCAATTTAGCGTGACTTTAGCGCGTCCTAATCTTCTGGGTAGCTTTTAGGAATTTTCAGTGCAATTGACATGTGATTGATTATTTTCAAGCCACAAAGTGCATTTTCAACACATTGGCAACTCTCAGTTGTTGTAGAAATCTCAAAGTTTCAAATACGGACACAGGGTACCAAAATGACGGACAAAATCGATTTAGTGCCAATCAACAAGAATTGTACACTTAGGTGAAATCACCCACACTAAATTACATGGTTCCGTTGAATCGACCTATCTCCGGTCTCTAATCGATCTGTGCTGTAATGACCCTTGCAGATTAGCACGGTCAAGTAGTTGGTTCCTGCTCAAATCCTCAAGTCTATTGCGTTTAGATTCCTTAACGACTTCGCCTGATAAACTAGTTACCTCGTGAGTGGCCAACTCAGAGAAGAGAGTTATAGACGCAAAAATGAAATGCCCAACTTATTCAATTGAAAACAAAATTGGAAAAATCGGGATGTCACAAATTGGCAACTCTCGATGTTTGTGAAAATATCGAGGTTTCAAATACGGACACAAGATACCTAAAATGACAAAAAAATCGGTTTGCCAATCAATGAGAATTTTACAATCAGGTGGGATCACCCACACTTTGATCACCATCTCAGTCTATTTTAAATTGTGTCGTAATGACCCTTGCAAACTAGCACAATCGAGCAGTCGATTACTAATCGAACTCTTAAGTTTATTGCATTAGAATCCCTTAACGGCTTCAGTTATCTCATGAGTGACCATCTTAAAGAAAAACACTATAGTTGCGTTGATGAAATGCCCAACTTATCCAATCGAAATCAGAACCTGAAATTTAGGATGTCACATTTTGTTTTGAGCTTGAATGCACAGTAATTTTATGTCGTAAGTTTATGTCCAAGTGAATTGTTTATTTATAAACACTTTGAGTTTTGAGTTAAATCTAGATGCGGGAAATACTCGAACGTGTGAGTGATTGTAAACTCTGATTCTCCGATTATAATAGATTATTTGCTGCTGACTCTCCCCATGGACGTAAATACTGATTTTTGGACCGAACCACGTAAATTTCTGGTATCCTTATTATTTCTTATTTATTTCTCTGGTGATTTCGCGTTGACGTAAATTGTAAGTTTCTGTCATTTTCACATATTATATTCCAACAATTTGTATCAAAGTTTGGGATTGGATTTCTTGATTGTGATTTGGGGTTTTTGCTTGTCTGATTATTATCTGAAATTCTATTAATGCAATTATATCTAAGAGGAGTTTAACAGAAATAACAACTTTGTGTTATGGAGTATCAAGATGTGGGTATTATTGACAACATAATGTTTGACCAAGGCATTTGATGGTGAAGATGAGTTGACTATTATAATGAAAGCCTTTGAGAGGGTAGAGTTAATGAAAATAGCAAATAGCACAATCCTATTAAATTTGTTAGATGAGGTCTTAATAGAAGTTGTTGATGAGAAGAATGTCGCAGCATTATGGACAAAACTTCACACACTCTATGTGAAGAAAAGTTTGAATAATCGCTTGTACATGTTGAAGGATATGTTTCAATTTAGATATACTGAAGGTACGCCTTTCAGAACCTACCTAGATGAATTTAATAAACTCATGATGGATCTGAAGAATTTGATAAGATACTTGATGATGAAGAACAAGGCATGATGTTGTTAGCCTCTTTACCAGAGTCATGGGAGCACTTTACTAATTCACTGTTGCAGGGGCGTACTACAATTACCTTAGAAGAGGTAAAGTCCGTCTTATTCTCTAAGGAGTGGCAGATGAAGTTGCGAGATGACGGTCTGGCGCAAGGAATAGCGCAAGTAATGGCGATTCGGGGTAGAGAACAACATCGAGGGCCTAGTAGCAGTAGAGGTAAAAGTAGATCAAAATCACGCCATAAGAAGTTTAAGGGACGCGTGAAGTGTTTTGAGTGTCACGAGGAGGTGCACATTAAGAGATATTGTCCAAAGTGGAGGAATAAAGCTAATAGGCAGAATGCCACAAGCAGTGTGGCAAACATTGACAAGGGAAGCAATAGTGATGTAGAAGCTGTTTTATATGTGACTGCTATTTCGTTAGCAGACGAATGGATGCTAGATTTAGGGTGTTAACTATTTTACTATTTACCAGTTTACAAATGGTGATGGAGTTTTTTTGGGGAATAATGCAGTCTGTAAAGCTGGGAAGATAAAGACAATTCAAATTCGGATGCACGATAGGGTGGTGCACACATTGACAGATGTGAGGCATGTACCGGAAGTCAAAAAGAACCTTATTTCTCTGGGGACACTCGATGACATCGAGTATAGGTACATTGCTGAAGATGGAGTACTGAAGATCTCTCGAGGTGCCATGATAGTGATGAAAGGAAAGAAAGTGAATACTTTATATTATTTACTAGGAAAGACCGTAACCAGAACCACTGTAGTTTCATCAGGTGAGTCAGACTCTAACTTGACTCAATTATGGCATATGTGTTTAGAGCACATGAGTGAGGCAGGTATGACGATACTGTGTGAAAGGGGATTGTTAAAGGGTCAAAAGATAGGGAAGCTGGACTTATGTGAGCACTATATCTTTGGGAAGCAACACCAAGTTAAGTTTATAACAGCTATTCATTCGACCAAACGACCAGTTGAATATATCCATTCATACGTCTGGGGCCTATCTTCGGTTCCTTCGAAAGGAGATATCCAATATATGCTAACATTTATCAACGACTATTCGAGGAAGGTATGTGTATACTTTCTGAAGCACAAATATAATGTATTTGATCGGTTAAAAAAATTAAGGCATTGATTGAGAAGTAGTCAGATAAACAAATCAAGTGCTTGAGAACCAATAATGGCATGGAATTCTGTGGTAAAGATTTTATCGAGTTCTGTGAGAAAGAAGGTATTGTGAAACACCGCACAATACCTAGGACACTATAGCAGAATGGTGTGGCAAAACGGAAAAATAGAACTTTGCTTGAACGAGCTCGATACATGTTTCGTATGTAGGACTTGACAAGGAATTTTGGGCCGAAATAGTGAACATGGCATGCTACCTGATTAATTGATCTCCATCATCCACTATTGAGTGGAAGACTCCTGAGAAAGTATGGCCGGGGACCTGTTGATTACTCCAGATTATATATATTCGGATGTTCTACATATGCTCATGCAAATGATAGTAAGCTTAAACCGAGGGCAAATAAATGCATATTTCTGGTTTATGCACATGGGATGAAAGGCAATCGACTGTGGTGCACTGATCCCAGATAACCCGGTTTTCTAATTAGCAGAGATGTCATCTTCGACGAGACTGCAATGCTTCAACGGATGTATTCTAAGACACAAATAGTAGAGAAGACAGATCATGATATCATTAGTGAGGTGAATCTTCAAGTAGAGACTTCGAAGACCTCGAAGGTAACAAAGTTGAGATTGCAATTTAAGCTGCAATTCCTAAAGTTGGAGATAGTGAACAACCAGCAAAACCGCAACACACTATAACCGTAGATAGACAGAGAAGGCAAATTAAATCACCGATACGTTATGATAATACAGATATTGCTTATGTATTAACTGTAGGTGATGAGGTGGAGACAGATGAGCCTTCGTCTTACTCTAAGGCGATGGCTAGTTCGAAGTCGTTGCAGTGGCTAGGGGTTATGAGTGAAGAGATGGAATCACTCCATCAAAATTAGACATGGGAGCTGGTCAAAGTACTCAAAAGCCAAAAGATTGTTGGAAGTAAATGGGTCTTCAAACGGAAAGAGGGCATTCTCGATGTCGAGGCAGCAAGTTATAAGGCGAGACCCGTGGCAAAGAAATATACTCACTGTGAGGGTATTGACTATAATGAGGTGTTCTCTCTTGTGGTAAGACATACTTCTATTCGTGTTTTACTTACCTTAGTTGCTTCGCAGGATCTCGAGTTAGAGCAACTAGATGTGAAAACTACGTTAAGTTGGAGGAGCAGATTTACATGAGATAACCGAGGAATTTGCTATTTCAGATAAGGAAGATCATGGTTGCTTGTTGAAGAAATCTTTGTATGAGCTAAAATAATCTCCTAGACAATGGTATAAACGTTTTGATACTTTCATGGTTAGTCAAGACTACACAAAAAGTCAAATGGATAGTTGCATTTACTTTAAAAAAAAATAAAGAATGGTTCTTTGATTTATCTACTTCTATATGTTGATGATATACTGATAGCAACTAAAAATATGTCTGATATTGATGTGTTGAAGAGGCAGTTAAATGTTGAATTTGAGATGGAAGATTTAGATATTACAAAGAAAATATTGAATATGAAAATTTTGCACGATAAGGTTGCAGGAGTTTTACGTCTATATCAGAAAAAAGAAATATATTGAGAAAATCATGGCACGTTTTAATATGCAGTCGGCAAAATCTATAAGTACACCCTTAGCAAAGTACTTTAAACTTTCAGATAAATTATCATCGCAGATTGAAGAGGAGAAGGAACATATGTCTCGTGTTCCTAATTCTAGTGCCGTGAGTAGTATTATGTATGCTATGGTGTGCACTAAGCCTGATATTTCACAAGTTGTAAGTGTGGTTAGTGGCTATATGAAGCGTCCCAGTAAAGCTCATTGGGAAGCTGTGAAATGGATCTTCAGATATTTGAAAGGGACAATAGATGTGAGTATTATGTACTGGAGGGATAGCAATGGTAGTGAGACCATTGATTTTGTGGATTCGGATCACACCGGTGATTTGGATGATTGCAGATCTTTAGTAAGATACGTATTTACACTAGCGGGTGGTGCAGTTAGTTGGAAAGCGTCTTTACAGGATCATATTGCCTTGTGTTCAACTAAGGCAAACTACATGGCATTAACCTTTATAGCGAAGGAGGTGATATAGTTGCAAAGTTTGCTCTCAGACTTTAGGTTAGAACATAAAAATGTGGACATATACTGTGATAACCAATGTGCGATATATTTGGCGTATAATTCAGTTTATCACGAGCAAATGAAGCATATCAACATCAGGTATCACTTCATCCAAGATATCTTAACTAAGGGTAATGTTATTATAAAAAAGATTGCTACAGCAAATAATCTGGTAGACATAATGACTAAGTTTGTTCTTTTGGCAAAGCTCAAGCTCTGCTTGAGCTCTATTGGCTTTTATGGAAAGTGAGCGTCCATCTAAGCGTTGGGAGAGCCGCACGAATGGTGAGTACTATAACTTGGTTTTAAACATCAAGCTAAGGTGAAGAATTGTTAAATTAATGTTTCGAGTTTGAATTTGAATAACGATTTGTTAAACCGAATTTTGTTGATAAAGATTTCCCAAGTAGAAGAAACTCCGTTGGACTCAATGAATGATTACAAAAGAGGAAATAAAAAATAGATACAAATTTCTTCATCTGTGGAAGCCTGCAGAAGCCAAATTATTTTCATGGGCCAAGTCAAAACTTTGATTTCTTGGGCATCACACTCACATGCATACAAAATTCCAAGGCAGCGTTAGTATTTCATTTCTTTTAGTCGATGAAGTTAAAAAAAAAAAAGGAAGCTTATGCACATAAAGCCAAAAGAGGTGGGCCCAGATCAAAGTTTTGACCTTTTGGGCACACATATAAAATAGATTAGTACGTCTTCTTTCCTTTGGTGAGGGCTGTTGAAACCCTATGTGGAGCTACTGCCGCATAACGTCAAGTGAAGCCACCCACGTGATCAAAAAAATGAGTTCTTTTTCGGCGTTTTGTTTTGAGTTTGAAAGCGCGGTAATTTTGTGCTATGAGTTTATGATCAAGTGAGTTGTTTATTTATAAACACTTTAGGTTTGGGGTTAAATTTAGGTATGTAAAACACTTGAGCGTGTAAGTGATTGTAAACTCCAATTCTCCGATTACAGTGGATTATTTACTGATGGCTCTCCTTGTGGACATAGACACCGATACTCGGACCGAATCACGTAAATTTCCGATATCCTTAATATTTCTCATTTATTTCTCTAATAATTTCACATTGACGTAAATTGCAAGATTATGTTGTCTCCGCATATTATGTTCTAACAACAACTATCTTACAAAGCCTAATAGGTGCCAACTCACTTAGTAGGCATGCCACCTCTTCCAAATAGGACCATTATTAAGGTGATGACTCATAGCTAGGTGGACCAATAAGTGAGATACAATTGAGACTTCAATCTTCCTTCTAGGGCTTTAGGCGACACTTGACCCAAGTTAGGGCACCACCTCTCCTCTTATAGCCATGTCACCCAAGAACACCCTATTGGGATATTTAGAAAAGCCATTATTGAGGTTTGGCCTATAAATAGAAGCATCAACACTTCATTTCTAACTTTGGCTTGATTCTCTCCCTCTCCTCTCCCTTGCATGCTGTGCCCCTCTCTCTCAGCCACACACTCTCTCGGCCACTTCCCCTTTATTTGTCACTCGCCCTTCTTACCATTAGGCACACCCAAACTAGATGTAAGCAAATTCCCTAACCCTTGGTTAGGGCGTTGCACTAGGTGGTTCGGACGTGGATTGTGTTCTTGCTCGGATTGTATAAGCAAGTTGTTTGTTGTGGTTGTTGTTGTTGTTGTTGTTGTTGTTGTGTGTGTGTGTGTGTGTTTTGGTATAGTTTGCTCATGTGCTATTGTTCGTGGATGGAAGCATGCCCTGGGTCATGAAAAGGGGCCTGGTTCGGTCTTAGATGGGCGTTGATGCGTGACGACCAGACCTTGCTTGGCCCACAATTGATATTGAGGCATGTCAATTTGAACCATGCTTGGTTTTAGGTTGGTGCTTAAGCATAAAAGATCAAGCCATCAACCTTAAGCCAAGCGCAATATGTCCTATAGTTGTGGTTTTGATAAGCCATGACACACATTTGCATGACACACCTTGGGGCCTTAATGCATCAACTAAGATAAAAAGATAAGAAACCAGATTGCTCGAACGTTTAATGCATGATCATCTGATGGAAATTCTAGTCATCAATGGATTTATGGACGATACCTAATAGATTCCAAATGCTCGATGAATTCTAGATGCCCAATGGATTTTGGATGCTCAGTGGATTCTAAAAGAACTAATGGATTTCGATTAAGTAAATAAATAAAGTTTCATGTGCCATCTTTTTGTGTGCTTGTTGTATTAGAGTAACTTGTGCATCAAAGGTGAGTCAGAACCATTCTCATGCATATAGCCAAAATTTATGGCATGCTTTGCCATTGATTTGCCATCAACACTTGAAACGGTAACATTGTGTACTTGTTCGACAATGAGGCATCCTCCTAACTGAAGCTTAGTGAATATAACTCATTTGTTGTTTTTCAGATTTGTAGATATGGATTCCCTTCTCGTTCGCTTCAATCTACCCATAGAAATGGAGGTTACTATCACGGATATAGTAGAACCTCGAGCTGGCACCGCCTATCATAGTCACAACCACCGTATGGATCAAGGAGGGCCTCGACGACCTTGTCCCTCCACTGATATCAAGTGTGGTACATATGGTTCGACAAGGACCTCGTCATACCCCTCCGCGAGTTCGAGAATCCACTTGGACCAACCAACGATCCCTTGCCTGATGGGACCTTGGTCGACCACCCCCTAGGAAGCTAGTCTTTGGATGGGGGAAACCAAGTTTTGGAAGGTGTCATCACTAGAAGAGTTAAGATTACCCCGACCTTGGCAGTTAGATATGTAAATGGATGTATAAATGAAAAGTACACCCATAGTAAAAAGGGCTTGCAAATAGCACTAACATAGTATAATATGAATAGTGTATTTGCGAAGTGTTTCTCCTAGCTATCTTTGTTGTTGGATTATTCGAATACTTCCACTTGTGCGTAACAAAAGATAAAAGAAACAAGATAGTGACGAGCTTGGGACATCACAACAATAACTCCCACCATTCGCATCCTCATGGCTGGGGAATCTGAGGGCGTGACATGATTGATGTGTCTGTTTATGTAACAAAACATGCCATGGAGACAAACATGTTGAATTGACTCTTGGAAGGCTGAGGTATCCACGACCTAGTAACTTAGTCATCCATATACTATATATTCCTCTCCTCCTCTAGCTTGTGCGGTTCATATTTTAAAAGGAGGAGGATATGACAGAACGAATGAGATTATAGACCAACTAATGGACTAGTTTAAAAAAGAAAGGGATTCTACCATACACACGACTTGCTTCGAAACCGCAAGGAGTAATGAGGGGGATTTTGGGCCTTAGTCGTGGATTCTCTTTTGCGGGTCTGATCCCGCAGCTTTTGCACTTTCTTGAACATCGAAGAATCATAATAACATTCAAGTCCCCACGTCCATAAAATGGAATAATGTGAGCACAATAGGGACAAGGAAGCTCACTCAAAAACCGTGGGAAGTTTCTTGCATCTTGTGGGAGCAATTTCACCATCACTTCATGGAGAAAAATATTTGGTGGGTTTACACTCCACGTAATGTATCACCATACTAAAATCGACACTTGGAAAATTTGAGCCCACATGTCGGTCTTAACTTCTCTGTTAGCATTCCGTCTCTCTCTCCTTTACTCTCTCTCCTCCCCTCCGTTTCTGCCCACACCTCTCTTTCCCCCTTCTCTCTTACTTCTCTTTTTTCAAGAAAATTTCCCTTGCTAGTCTGACAAACGCAAGGGAAAAAACAGGAAAAGCATAGAGAGAGAGAGAGAGGGGGGTGGTGGGAAAGAAGAAAAGAAAGCAAGGGAGGAAAGTCTTCTTCTTCAGTCATCTTCGACCGAGTATCCCCCACTCCCAATGCCGCTACTTCCCACCGCCTCGACGAGCCGCTCCTGACGCCATTGTTTTTCCCGGCACGCCACCACCGCCGATGCCCCGAGTGCCACGACACCCTTGCTTGCCACCGCGGACGTGACCCGACGTTTGCAACTTGTCACCACTTTCCTCTTGCAATCAAATCTGCCTCCCTCAACGTTCTTACCGTTTCGTCACCAGCGTCGCTGATTCTGTTCCACCATCAACGATGTTGCTGTTGTTCCACAATGCCAACGACGACTAAGTCGCTATCTCATTTGTTCGAGCAGCTGCCCACGATGTCTTCTCGCCCCGCCCACGACCCTCTCTCTCCCTCTTCTCTCTCTACTTCTCTTTTCTCCAACCACCACCACCGTCACCAACTCTCCTCCTCCTTCCATAATAGACTCACTCCAAGTGCCACCGCCAAACTCGTCATCTTCCTCAAGAGACGATCGTCAAGGCAGTGGCGGCCACTGTGGCCAGCTCGCTGGTCATTCCCATGCTATTCTTCTTCGCAATCCAAAGGCAGAGACGCCGAAAGGGTCTAGCACCATGGAACGGCGGAGGCGGGAGGCTTCACGCTGATGCCTCACGGGGACTTTGCAAGGTTCGGAGGGCATACGATCAAGGGGCTCACAAGCACACCGACGCTTAGACATGGTTGTCATCACTTATGCAGGGGAGCGGAACGCCTATTCTTGGGTATTGTCCGCCTATTCCTAGGTATTGTTTTTTTCCATCCACCATGGACAACACTCGCAGCCATGGACAACACTTGCTCGACCTCAAACTTGAAGCTTTGGTTAGCACTCGAGTTTCGAGCTCGGCCTCAAGCTATCTCACCACAAACGAAGCTCAACGCAGTCTCCATCCGGCGACTTGCTGTCCCTCCTTGACCTGAAGGGCTATGAGCTGACTCGAGCTCAAGCCATGGCAGACGCAAGAGGAAAGAAAAGAGAAGTGGAGAGAGAAGCGGGGGAGAGAGAGTTGTGGGCAAAAACGGAGGGGAGGAGAGAGAGTAAATGGGAGAGAGACGAAGTTAATGGAGAGAGTGGGCGTTGACAGGTGGGCCCAAATTTGCAACGTGTCAACTTTTGTATGGTGATACATTTCGCTTGCGTGGAGTGTAAAACCCACACAATATTTTCTCCACTTCATGACCCTTTCTAGTGCGATTTGCCAAGTGATTTTCATGAAAAATGTCATGAAATTGAAACTGAAATCAGCTAAATGTGTAACATTTGAACAATACGTAGTACTCGAATTGAATAGATATGTTATCATCTAAAATAAACCCAACGTTCATTTCATCACTTTAGTAGGCAACACAAGATAATTATTTCACTAGCAGGATTTATGCAATGAAATACATTCAATTTAATAATCAATGTTTAGGCAATGACCTATATTCAACTTTTACTTTTAGTAAGCAGTTCGATTCCATACATGAAGTGATATTGTATTTGTTCGTGTAAACAATTATCTAGATATAGTTGTAACCTTTTTATGTAAAACCCATTTTTTTGAAAATCTCAAAGGTTTATTGATTAATGTGGGACAAGTTGCGAACAGTTTCCTAGAATGAATTGATCAACAAATGAATAGAATTTAGCACGACATTCATCAAAGTGAATAGATAAATGTCGGCCTACTACAAGCAAGAGCTATGGACAATCTAACATAAATTATGTTGAAAAGGATTTTTCATAGCAGTGCCACAGGTTTTAATTACAGAAACACGTGAAGAGTAGATGTTGAAAATGCATTTGTCCAAGTTTTTAAGTTAGCTTTGGAAATGTTCTTGTCAATCCTCCAAAACCTCTACTAAAATTCACTACTCAATTCCAGAAATTCCCTACTCAGTCATTTCCCAAACTCCTCGCGTAGCTTGTGCTTCACACTACTTTACCCTTCCGTTTTAGTATGCGGCAATGTAATCGTGGTGTCCTGCTTGCTTCACCTTCCCATTACATTTCCCCGACGATTCCATTTTATTAATGAAAAAGCAAGTCCAGTCAAGTCGTGCTGGACTTCTGATGGGTTTTTTTTATTTGATGGGCCAAGAAAAATCTGTTCGCCCATGTTGGGCCAAACCCAGCCCATAAGAAAAGGATCTATAAGAGGAAAGAGCAGTTATTTTCTAAGTGAAATTAACTGCAATATATGAAAATAAAAAGTAAATGAGAGACCATTACCTATAGCATTTTAGAGAAATACGTTTCTCCATTTTCTTCCCTTGAAATAGTTTACTTCCTCTTGAAGAACGGAACTTCAAGCCTTCAAACGATTCCTCTAAGACTACAACGGTACTTAATTTGTGGTAAGCATGGTATGTCTGTCTGTCTCCGTGATATGTTTTCGATTGGTGTTATATGTTTCCCGAGCACGTTTCCGTGTTGTTTTCGATATTCGATCGTTCGAGTACCAATTCGATTTTTATGAACCTGTTTCCGATAATTTCAATGTTCAGTCAAAGCACCTGTGTGGATGGCATGCACCTTCCGCATAATGCGGATGAAATTATGCGTATAATAACCCATCATTCAAGCAAGTACAGTTGAAAAAGCAAGGACCGAGAGCATCTTTGTTGCAAGTGTCTTTTCTTTTCTACTTTTTCTCGTTGCGGAAAACCTGTTGCATGTTTCCCGCATAATGTGTGTGGGTATATATATATATATAAAGCAAGTAAGGTCAAGAAGCACCTGCACCGGTTTCCCGCAACTTCCGCATAATGCTGAGTTTGCGCATGCAGTGACTCAACATTCTTTAAGCACTCAGCAATCAGTACGATGCTGCTGAGCTGCTGAGCATTACAAGTCTCCAAGTTCAACCAAAAACACACAGAAAAGGTCAGGATTCTACGGAAAGTACGCGTGCAATTATGTTTTGTCGCATGCAATGATTGCGTGTTTCCGTGGCATGCCTCACAGTGGTTCGATTAGCATGAAGTGCCTTGGACCGTTGGATGACAAGAACTGAGCATTGTTCAAAGCACGCATATAAGATAATAGCGTACTGGTAATCCAACGTCGAAGGCCGAAAATCGGTGGAGATCCCAGGACTCTGTTGTTTGAGCACTCCTCAGGTAGTCAACGACTCCTTGCTCTTTTCTGTTTCCTGCTTTGATTGCTCTATTTTCTCCTGATGAAGCAAGGGGTGTGAGAGTTCTTTTACTTTCGTTTGAATTAACCGAGTTATAAGAGACACTAGTGCAATTCGCAGATCTGGATTATGAAATCTGGCTTTCTTTTAACGCTTTGATCGACCAATCTCTTATTTTGAATCAGAACAAGGATCTCTTCGGTCAATCACTACATGATGCACATCCAAACACGAAGAAGGAAATTGAAATCTCCCTTCTCTTCTTTTCTCTCCAATTCATTTCTTTTCTTTTCACTTCATTTCCCTCTCAACTTAAATAGCCCAACAAATTGGAAAAGAAGAGAACCCACCCGTTCAGAAGATACGAATTCTGAGGGGTCTTCCTCATTGATCCCTCCGTATGTAGGAGATTACAGAGGGGGAGACGAACAACAGAAAGGGAAAGCCTATGAAGTGTTCTTGAACTTCCGAGGGAAAGACACTCGTACAAGTTTCACCGATCATCTCTATCATAACCTTGACCATGCAGGAATTCACGTGTTCAGAGACAACAACGAGCTCCGCATTGGTGAGGAGATTGGTTTGGAGCTTCTCTACAGTATTACGCGATCTAAGATCTCGATCCCGATTATCTCGAAGAACTATGCTTTTAGCAAATGGTGCCTTCGTGAGCTAGCTCAAATGTGGAAGTGCAAGAGAAGCGAAGGGCAAATAGTGTTGCCCATATTTTACAAAGTGAAAGCCTCATAGGTCCGCCATCTTAGAGGGAGATTCGGAGATGCTATCAACGAACATAAAAAGAACATTACCGAGGTGGTTGTTAAGGAATGGGAAGAAGCGCTCAAAGAAATTGGTTCTTTGAAAGGATGGGAATCTAAGAAAATTGCTAATGGGTACATTATTCTCAACCAAATCGTTGTTTAATTTCTCATAAATAGATCATTTTTTGAAAAATATTTATATATCCTTTCCTATGCCATAATTCATCGTTATTTGACAGGCATGAAGGAGCATTGGTCAAAATTGTTGTCACAAAAGTTATGAGCGAGTTAAGAAGAAATTTTCAGTTGATCGTTCCCCAACAATCAGTTGGGATTGATGATCGTGTTGAACACATTATGAACTTGATAAATGCAAAATTCAATGATACACAAATTGTTGGAATATATGGAATGGGTGGTGTTGGTAAGACCACTCTTGCAAAAGCGTTATACAACAAGCTCTCCGATCAGTTCGAGTATCGTAACTTCATGGCAGATTGTCGGGAAACATTCCAGCGTGAGGGCATTAAATGCCTACAAAAGCAGCTCATATCTGGCCTTGGAAGTTTGTGTGATGTGTCTAACGTGGATGAAGGAATCAATCTCATCAAATCTCGATTTGCACATAAGAAAGCCCTCATTTTTCTTGATGATATAGATGATAATGCTCACTTGAAATATTTGGTCAACCGTGATTGGTTTAAAGTAGGAAGTATAGTCATCATAACAACTAGAAACAAGGATGCTCTTGATGAGGTTGGGGCAAACCATATGTACCAACTCAACGAATTGTCTTTGGAGCAATCATTGATTTTATTTAGTAGACATGCATTTCAAGAGGATTCTCCTCTGAGTGATTATAAGGTCATCTCTCATGATATCGTATTTACTACTGGGGGGCTTCCCTTAGCTCTTGAAGTTATAGGTTCATTTTTACGTGGAAAGAGAAGAGAAGTATGGAATGATACATTAAAAAAATTAAAGAAAGAGCCTCATGAGAAAGTGAAAGGAACATTCAAGATAAGCTACGAAGCATTAGATTATCAAGAAAAACAGATATTTTTGGATATTGCATGCTTTTTTATTGGATCATCTCCACAAAATCCAATTTATATGTGGGATGCCTGTGATTTTTACGCATGGAGTGGGATGGAAGTGTTGAGACATCGGTCCCTAATTAAAATTAGCAAAGGTGGCATGCTATGGATGCATGATCAACTTAGAGATTTTGCAAGGAGTCTAGAAAGTTCACGAGAGCCCCAAGAACGCAGCAGATTATGGATCTATGAGGAAGCGTTGGATGTGCTCATTAGCAACAAGGTAAGATTTTCCTTTACCTATCTAAGTCAGTGACAATGGGTCTATCTTCCCTTTCTTATTTGAAATAAAAATAATCATCAGTTTTGAATTCAAAAAATTTGCTGCTTCTACTAACAAAAGAGCTTTTGATTAAGTGTTGTTTTTGTCTAATTCTAGAACACAATTGAGGATCAATTTCTTGTTTTATATATATAGTAGTATTGTGATGAGGATACTCTCTTGTTGATAACTTCAATACAACAACAAAACTGCAAAAACAGAATGTTTGACCGAGCACGTTTAGAGAAAACCTGACACCTTACAAATTGTTGCGGCCATGCTTTTCCCAAATATTTGTTTGATGCACGAATTTGATGTTTAGATTCATCTTTTAGTTTCTTGTGAGGTCTTTCTTCTTTTTTCTTTCACTAAGTATTGACTTCCTATGAGTTGTTTGGTATTATATATGAGATCTCCATTGATCGACGATTTAGCTGTCTCGGTCCCTCTATTCTTTAAGTTGGGTTAAGTGTACCCCCCAAGTATTATTGGTTGTGCAATTTAGTCCGCCATCTATTTTTGTTTTTGCTCAATGTGTCCTCTAACTTTGACTCTTTTTTTTGCAACGAGCCCTTTTTGGTCAATCATTAATTGACACCGTTTTGTTGATTTGGTGTTCGTATTTGTTTATTATTTATGAGCAACCTTGTAATATTAACGCTTTAAACATATATTACTTTCGTTGTATAGACTTTTCATAATAGTGGGTGGCTTTTTTTAATTAATTTGCTAATACCTTTTCTTTTTGTTATTATAGATGATTTTTCTATTACTCTCCCAATATTATTTATTTGTTAAATATAGGCTATTATAATACTTATTTGTTTATTGAAAGCTTTTAGTGATCATCTTATTTATAAAGATTTAGTAAACATTTATATCATCGTTTTTATTTTTGTGAAACAAAAACTAGTTTGGGGTAAATGTAACACAAATATACTAGATTGAAATTTTTTGTGATACATGAATTAGTATGGGGTAAATGTGAAACCAGTCTACCAGTTTGCAATTTTTGTTATTTTTGATAGAAATAAATATGGTTTTAAATTTTGTGTGATGGTAAATTTTTATTATTAGCATGAAAGTTAAGAGGTAATCCACTAAAGCAATTATAACATATGGACGATTTGTACAAGCATCAAACAAACAATGTGCAAACGTCACGAGTATTGTTAGTTAAAGAAAAACTACATATAAACATTGGGATGCAAAACATAATGAAATAACATAACTATTGAGAAAAATGCTACCAATGCTTTCAATGAGCATCATTTTGCACGAAGGAAAATGTAATAAACTGAATAGAACAATGCTGCGAAGTGAAACAAGAAGGTATCTATAAAGTCTTTGACAAAAATAAAATGAATATACAAGAAACTTTAAATGTAAAAACAAAATCACGACTCATCAATAAGAATAAAAGTTTGAAGGAGAAGTCGAAACAACCAAACAAATCCATATTATTGACTCTCATGATTTGCAATCATTGTGCGATTCATCATCTAAAACAAAAAAAAGGAATTTGGACTCCTAAAATATTAGGTTACAACAAAAGAAAATGTAAAAGACTCGAGTTCCTTAAGTATATAATTTTTATCAGTCTACTACATGTCTAATCTGTTCATATGGAAGATCTCATTAATCTATTGGAATATTAATCAAAATTTAGATGACCACTACTTCCCTGCAACAAATCACACGACAATTGACAAGGTAGCATCAAATATCAATAGTAATAAAAAGAAAATGAGAATTGTGTATAGAACATTCGATATTATCAAATTTTCTTCCATGTACAATGAAAAATCCTCATCGAAAAAACACGTGATTAAAAAGAAATGTAAAACATGTGTGTCTTTTACGATGACATTCTCCTTTTCATTTTGATATTAAAAATTGCAAACAAAGTATATCCAAAAAAGTGGAGGGATTCTACAATTGAGATCCTTTAATTTCGATACTGTATCAATGGCAAAGTTTGATAGATGTATTTTAATAGTTAAAGTTGTATTGATTCACATATATATGATAGGAGTAAAGATAGTATTATTTCACATATAAAGGGCATGAATTTTTATAGATATGAGTGTATCCATAAAGAGAGACCTCTATTGTAGTTGCAAATGGATGCAAATTTTGGAAATTCAGAAGTTGGAAATTGCGAAGGGCTTGAGGTTCTCATCTTTACGTAGACTAGATAAATAATATGCAACCACAACCTTTCATTTCACAAATTTGAAAGGGAGAAGCCTATATGCCATAGTAGTATGAGAGCAATTTGAAATTGACACATTTTATCTTTTATCAATTGGTGTCATCTCATCATTCAAAACTTATGTTCCACAATGTTTCCAAATAGCAGGGCACTAGAAAGATTGAGGCCCTTTCTCTTGGCAAATGTGGTACAGGAAGAAAATACGCAGCTGAACAATTTAAAGAATTGACCAACTTGAGATTCTTTCAAGTGGATGGTGCAAATTTTACTGGAGATTTCCAAAGCTTACTTCCTAAATTAAGATGGCTTCAGTGGGAGGGTTGTCCCTCGAATTTTGTCGCAGCCAACTTTCATCTAAAGAAACTAGTTGTACTTGATCTGTCAAGTAGTGCAATTTCGGAGGACTGGGGAGGATGGGTTCCCCTCAAGGTAAGATGTAAAGAAGGCATTGAAGTATTCTTTGCTAATATAACATTTTTTCCTTATACATATAATATTTGAAAATTGATTTTCATAATTAAACTAGCCGTTTCTCTTTAATTTCACATTATTGAAGGAAACCATGGCACCCAATGAATGCATCTCTATTCCATTTGAATTTATCATCCACTTTTTGATAATAAAAGTTGCTTATGTCTAACCAGCAAATATCTCCTTTGAAATGTTATTTGAAAACAAATGCAATTAACAGTTCTCTTTTGCGATCGTGCTTTAAAAACATTTATTTGTTGGTGTGGTCAAACACTGATAAAAGAGACATTTAAAATTGCATAAGACAACCGTGAACGAGTCAGGGAGCATAGGTATTTTTTGAGGAATTGGTAAAAGTTAAAAACACAACTAATGGAAAATCACATGTTGCAAAAGTCCAATTACACTAACATATCCCTTCTTTCTTCCAGATGGCAACCGAACTCAAAGTTCTCAACCTCACGCGTTGTCTATCTTTGAAAAGAACTCCCAACTTGTCCACTTTTGTAAGACTAGAGATTTTGATTCTTGTAGATTGTTACAATTTGGAAGAGATTCATCATTCTATTGGGGACATCAAGACACTTGTTTCCTTGGATGTCAGTTTTTGTAAAAAACTCAAGAAGCTACCGGAAGGAATAGGTAGAATGGTAGAATTGAGGAGGCTTGTCATAGAAGGCACCAGTATACAAGAAATTCCTATTTCAAGTGATTGTTTGATGAAGTTGGAGTACTTGTCTCTTTGTTGCAAACAAATTTCTCAACTTCCTAAATCCATGGGCTCCTTGGTATCATTAACCCAATTAGACATATCTAGTTCAGCGATTGAAGAATTACCTGAATCTATTAGTTCCATGAAGGAGCTCAAGAGTCTTCATGCCTGGCAGTGTACATTGCTAGCTCACATACCAAGCTCCATTGGCAATCTAGCATCTCTGCAAAGCTTGCTCTTACATGATTGCCTTTCATTGGCAGAAATCCCTGACTCGATTGGAAAATTGTCATCATTGACTGAGCTGGACTTAACATGCACATCAATTACGAAATTACCTGAAAGTATTAGGAATCTACAAAATTTGAGGATCTTGGACATTAGTGGCTCTCACATAACCAAATTGTCTAATGCCATTGGGATGTTGGCAAAACTCCAAGAGTTGAGAGCTTTCAATTGCAAAAATCTGGAACGACTACCTAATAATATAGGTGAACTGGTTTCGCTAGAGAAGCTTGTTTTATTTGAGACGGGCATTTCGAGCTTGCCAAAAAGCATTTCTAAGCTCTCTTCTCTCCAAGAACTCGATGTTAAATTTTGTATAAAGCTTCGAGAATTACCAAAACTACCCTCGGGCTTAATAACTCTATATGTTACCTGCCACAGTTCGTCTTTGCCCCATCTTTCTCAGCTAACCCGTCTCAAGGAACTCGCTCTTGCTCATTGCCATTGGCTTGAATATGTCCCAGAGCTTCCCATTGGACTATCGGAGCTTTCTATCTTTTGTTGTGGAAAACTGAAAGCTTTCACGAATTTGTCAAACTCGAAGCACTTATCATATTTGAGCCTCGAGTATTGCTTTGATCTCGTAGAAGTCACCGGCCACGAAGTTTCATATTGCCTATTCAACAATTTACATACAGGGGAACGCCGTAAGATATCTAGGGTTGATGGGATTGAAGATTCTTCCAAATTGATGAGTGCAAAGGTATCTCAGCTTGATGGATTGCTAGCTCTTCCCGATGCAAAGATTCTGCAGTGGACAAACGTCGCAACAAGTCGCGCGAATTCAGTTGAAATCCAGGGCCTTGGTGGACCAAACTCCTCACAAGTGTCGGATATCTTAAAGTGCACGTCCGCCGGACGATTGTTAGACCTCTCAAGTTTTAAATATATGAGGACCCTCTGTGTTTCCCATTGCATGAATGTAACTGAAATTCATGGATCAGAGTCCTTGAGAGAATTGAATATTTGGAGGTGCCCTTTGCTTAGATCAATGGACCTTTCGAATTCAAAGAATCCGAAGTGTTATATCAGATTCTGCGAGAACTTAGTTGAAGTTCGAGGCCTTAAGGGATTGGAGACTTCGGATATTCATGGATGCCCGTCTCTTAGAGATAATCGCGAGGCATTCGGGGGTCGAGAATAGGTCTCCCGGGAAAATATCGAACGTCTCCTGAATGGGTCGCTGACGAACTTCGCGACGGGAGAGTCAACCTTTCGAGGCGGAGGCAGAGGCCGCGCGGTGGTTCGTCGGGAAAAAGCATCGCCACAAAAACACGAACACAGAGGGAGAGAGATAGGAAGTGAGGATCCATGGCGGAAGAGGAAAGCGCGGAGCTCGAGCAGCTCGAGGAAGAGTCCGCGGCGTGGAAGAAGAACACTCTGATCCTTCACGACCTCGTCATCTCCCACGCCCTCGAGTGGCCGTCCCTCACCGTCCACTGGGCGCCTTTCCCTGCCCAGCCGTCTGCCGGCGGCCCTTCCCTCGCCGTCCACCGCCTCGTCCTCGGCACCCACACTCCGACGGCGCTCCCCAAGGTGGTTCGTCGGGCCTGGTGGTTCATCGTTGAGAAAGAGAGAGAGTCGAGCGAGAGAGAGAGTGTGCAGAGGGGGAGGGGGGATCCGGCGAAGTGGAGGAAAGGAAGACGGGCCGGCGGGAAGTTTCAGTTTCAGTTTCCGAGAAGGTTGTTTTGGAATCTCCTCCCATTTCTCTCTTCCCCATTCCCCTCCTTCACTTTTTTATTTACCCTTTTTGTTTTCTCTCTCATCAGTGCGTTCGGATAGGAGAGAACGGGAGAGGAGTTTTCCCGCGGAAGGGTTCGCCGAGTGCTCCAAGGCGATGGTGCTCGCGGACTTCGTGCCGATTCCTGGAGCTCGCCTTCCGATTTCTAGAGAAGCGGATCGAGATGGGTTAGTTCCTCCTTACCTTTTCATCGAATTCGTCCTTTAGGCAATTCTCCAATTTCGGTGCTCGATTCGCCTACCTGGTTTTTAGTTCTTCTTCTTCTTGCCATCCCTTTAATGAAAGGAGGAAGGTTGGAGTTGATATTCCGGCGAAGTACTTGTATTTACTTATGAAGTGACATTGATCAAACCTTAGTCGGTCTTCTGCACCTAAGCAGCAACAAAGTGAGTACCCACCATTTGATTGAAACTTTTTTAAGTATCTGAATAGGCGGAAGTTGTTGAAGGGTTTACTGGTAACTTAGGGCATGCATGGAAACGTTTCGAGAAACGTTTCGGCACACTTCATGTACGGAAAGTGTGCTTTAACAAAAAAGAACAAAACGCGTTTGGTTGCGTTTTTGTTCTTTTTTTGTTTTTTTTTTTGGAACGAAATAGAAACAGAAAAAAGAAACAAAAAAAAGTTGTTTCTCCCGAAAAGAAACAATTCTCGGAAGAAAAAGAACAAAAACGACTCTTCTCTCTCTTCTTCTTCTCTTCTTCTTTTCTTCTTTTTTTTCTTCTTTTTTCTTTGGCCGGTCGCCGGCCTCGGCCATGGCCGGCGACCGGCCGTCGAGGCTCGGCCTCGCCCAGATCCGGCGAGGCCGAGCCTCGCCATGGCTGGGCGAGCTCGAGCTCGCCCGATCCGGCGAGCCCGAGCCTCGCCGGGGGCCGGCGACGCTCGGCCTCGCCGGATCTGGGCGAGCCCGAGCTCGCCCAGCCAAGGCGAGGCCGAGCCTCGCCCAACCACGGCCAGGCTCGGCCTCGCCGTGGGCCGGCGAGCCTCGCCGTGGCTGGGCGAGGCCGCCCCGTCGGCCGGTCGCCGGAGGCCGGTGACCGGCCGAAAAAAAAGAAAAAAAAAAAGAAAGGAAAAATAAAAAATAATAAAAAATGTTTAAAAAATTAAAAGAAACAAAAAAATAATAAAATTTAACCAAACGTGTTTCGTTCATTTTTTATTCCCGTACCAAACGTGTTCTTTTGTTCAAAAACCGTTCCCCGGAACAGAAACACTTTTTTTTGTTTCTATTCCCAGGAACAAAAAAAGAACAGAAACAAATCCATGCGCACCCTTAATTGTCAACGAAAGGACAGAAATTAATTCTTTCGGCTGAGTAGGAAAATAGTGCACAACGCTCCGTGGATAAGCTGGACATTGCGGTACTATCTAGTAGGCAGTTACTAGCAAATTACTTTGAACTTGTGCTTTTACAAGATGGACCCACCCTCCTTTTGGAATTGAAGTCAGACGTGTGTGAGTGAAGGATTGAAAAATTAGATAATATATCCCTGGTCTATGATGACAAGGAGAAGAGACCCATTGTTTAAGTTCAGTAGTTTTATTTTGTTTTATTGTCTTTTCAGGGTTTAGTGAAGTCGGTAGTTGGGGCTCCTCTTTTCTTTTATTCTGGTTAGTAGATTTGTTTTTTAAGGTTTGCATAGGGGTAGATTCTCTTTGTTTTAGATGGCTAGGTATTTCATTGGTGCCTTACTTGTTAAACCTATAGCACGGCAAAGAAACTGATGAGAAGAGAAATTGAGATTGGGTGCCAAAGGACTGATTCATAATATGCTAATTTGGTGATTGATATTCGTCTACCCGCTGACAAACTTAATATACAATCAATTAGAGATGAACTATGATTATGAGCTGTACCTCTCCATTGCAATAAGGGTTTTCCGTTGAGTTTCTACCTTGCATGAACGCAGCATTTGTAATGTTGGCTGGTGGCGAAAGTCATATTAAAACACAGGAGCCAAGATTGTTGTGTTCGGTCATCTACCTAGTTCTTGGGGCATGAAGTTCTATCTTCCCAGCTCAAAGCACTCTTTCCCTTCCTCTTCAAGTGATATCAAAGAAGTCAAAATTATTTGATGACACTGCTACTTAGATAGTCGTACATGTTAAAAAAATTTCCCTGTATTTTATTGCTCCTAAACTTTCTTGTAATGAAAGAACTATCTTACACTCCTTCATTAGGAGTAAACAGGACCGTCTAGGTTAACCTGTGTCCAAGTATTTGCCTTTTCATCTCTTCTTCTGGGCAATAAGCTGATGGAATTTTCACTCTTCAATGATGTTATTTCATTGTGATGTGATGCCGAATGCTGATAAGTTCCTCCGGATTAGTCAGGGCACTGTGACTAGTGGCTATTAATAAAACTATCCAAAATTTTTCACCTTGTAAATCGTTTTTAGGATTGCTATCTGTAAAGGATGCAATTAAAAAGATGGAAGTTAGTCACATCAAAAATCATTCTCAGTTGGGATCAAGAGTAGGTTTAGGATCATTGGAGATGTAGAATGGGATTCTTAATCCCAGTCCCAAATATCCTACTTTGTCAATTTAGTTAGGACTCAACCTCATTGTAAACCAAATTAGGCCCCAGTCTCATTATGCATGACCCTTTGTATGTCTAAAACAATATCCAAAGGCCAAACCTGCTAATTAGGTCTACCTTTGGGAATTGAACTAAAAGGGGACTATAAAGGAGAATGAGGTGTTGCCTCCATCCTGATTTAGATTGGATGGAAGAATTAATTGATGGTCATGGCAAGGCTGAAGATATTTCCTATACAGACTTGGGAGAGTCCATAAGCTTTTGGCTGGACTAAGAATAACCTTTTATTGCTGGAGTTGGAAGTGGGCTCTACTTTCATGGGAGCTTGGATTGGGGTAAGTGGGAGGTCTGCGGTGCTTCCACAAACAGCAATGCAGCACAATGCCATCACCTTTGTATGGCAAACATCTCTTCTGGCTGGGGATAGATTTATTATTTACATCATAGCATATAGCTATTTGCCTTGTTTATATCTTTCATCCTCCCGTCTTCTTCTTTTCACTGCAGTCATCTGGTTTTGCTTTTGTCTTATTCTCTTCTTTACTTTTGGCCATATGCTTCTCTAGTTAACTTTCTTTAAGAGCTGCGAGAGCTTCTTCAATGACGTGCTTCTGATGTGATGATGGTGCTTTTGTCTTCTTCTCTTGAGCTTCATTCCCTCTTTTCAAAGATAACATATAGGTGTTAGTACAGAAAAAAGATTAAGAATCTATCACTTTAGACCTTAATTTTTGGTAGTCTTATGATCATTAATCCAAAGTATGGTCCAATTTCAATCATTTAGGATCAATCCTAACAACCTTTTACCTTAAGGGTTAGATTTTATACTGCAGGGATTGCCTCCCATATGTCCTGATTAGATCATGAACAGTTATTTTGTGTTGCCATGACATGCCATCTATGTATAACTATCTAAAAAACAAATGTGCTTGGCATATCGACATGGGAATTGGCTCTAGGCAATCTGTTGGGATGCAAGATCTTAGGCCTTATGCTTGTGCTCTAGAATCTAGTATGGTGGTATCCTCCAGAATCTAGTATTGTGGAATCCTCTTCAATTTCTCACCTTGTGTTTCTCGATTCTCTCCCATGATTGGCCCAAATTTTTACTTCTTGTTTTCCTATACATGTATGAATAACATTACTTTTTTTTTCTTTTTCTTTTTCTTTTTTTTGTCTAGTTCAGGATACGTTTCATAATATGTCCTTTAGGGGGATATTATGTGCTTGTGCTGTTTGCAATTTCAATTGGCTGGGATCCTCTTCATAGAGATACCTGTATTTGTATTGCCTCTTGCTATTGTCCCTTTTGGTTCCTATTGTGACCATATTTTCGTTCTAGAGTGATGAATCTTCTGTGCTGTTAATCAAATAGTTCAAGTTAAAGTTCTAACTGTGATCTAGACATAAATAGTGACGTACATGTAGCTGTTTTCTTATCAACAGGCTGACAGCAATGGTGTAGCAGGCTGTGCAATTCGTTGATCAGACACCCGATCTTGAGACCAAGATAGAGGTTAATTAAGATATTTAACTCTGTTGCTGATGGATGGTGAATATGTGAAATCAAACTCCATTGCAGCTTATATTCATCAATAATCTTTTTTTGTTTCGTGGTTTCTATAGCTAGTTTTGTCATGCAGATATATGTTGAAATGGAGAGAGCATGGTTGATCAAGAAACTTGCAAAAATAAAGGAAGATCAGGGTCTTATAGCAGAAGCTACAGATTTGATGCAAGAAATTGGGGTAACTAGAAGTTGACTTTGTTGTCACTAATCTTGTAATTGGTTTTTCTTTGTCCAACATTCCTATGATGGGTTTGAAATGCAGGTATAAACTTTTGGAGCAATGACAAATCTGGAGAAAGTTGCCTTTATATTTTAACAAGTACGGATTTTTTGCATTGCTTTTAGCCATTTACACACTATTACTATGATTGGTTTTCTGATCAATGGATTTTCAATATTTGTTTGTGCTTAGATCACCTGGATAATGTCTGTGCACATATCCTTTCCAGGAAGATCAACCCCCAACTGTTCGATGCAGATCCTTCCAAAGAGAAGAAAAAGCCTAAAGAAGGTGGAAACATTGTGGAACAAGCTCCAGCTGATATTCCATACTTCTGGAGTTGAAATGGAAATACCATGACTCATGATACAGTAAATTGGCGTTTTGCTTTTTCTAGTGTTGCCAATCAAGTGCACCTGGTGTTCAGGTTGTGGTTCAGACCACGAACTTGTATGGCTTTATATATCGGGCACATACTCTTCTTCCTAAGCACATTCTCTTGTTCCTTTCTAGCTTTAGCGCAAACTCTGACGTTCTAGGTGTATTTGATAGATTTGAACTCGCATCTTAGTTTACCCTGTATTCACGCAGCAACAATTACCTTGAGACTTGTCAATGCTATAAGGCAATAGATTAGATTCCATCAGTGAAGCGAAACACAGAGCAGCGAATACTGGTGAATGGAAACCCAGAGCAGTGGATACTGGTGAAGTTCTTTCGTTATTAAGTCTTCCCTGCGTTTTTCAAGTCAGAGCTGCTCATTCTGTGATTTAATTCAATGCAAATTCTAAGGAAAATCTGCTGGTGCTCAGTTCTATCACCACATGATCCTGTGCAGTGAAGCCTCTTAATGCCACGTCAGAGGATAAAAATCTCTCAAATTTTTCCAATTCAGGTACCATCTCTGAATTGTTGTAGGTAATTGGTTGTACATCCTAAAATATGACAAAAATGTGCTATAGAATTGGTTGACCATGTCTTTGATATTTTAACGCAGGCTGTTTCTGAAACAATTGGTCAAGTTGGAGGTTATCCAGTGGACTGCTCTTTGGAGTACATTCAAAGATGAATTTGAAAATGAGAAAAACATGCTGGGAGTGCACTTGTTGAGAAGACAGCAGAAGATCTTAGACAGAGAATCATCGAACTTGTAATTGCTAAACTTTGTCGTTTTTCTTCTTTTCGGATCATCATTCAGATGTGACTCAATCTATTTTCTGTGGAATATTATTATCGTTTTGAAGTGTTACTCGAGGATTACCTTGAAGAAACTTGCAAAGCTGTTACGCCTGATCATCCAGGTCTGATTGTGTTGAAGATCTGTTTATATTCTATATCAATGTCAATCTTTATGAATGTTTGCCTAGGCCCCTCATTTAACCTGAGTAGCCTCTCTGCCTTCAATCCTTGATTGGGGCATGGTTGCTGGACTCGGATTCAAGTTCCAGATTAGTGGAGAAGAGTTTTTGGTGCATTGAAAGCTAAAGGCTTGTCATGGATTTGAGAATGTTGTCTTCATATTTTTGTTTCGTAAACATTTCTGGCATATATGGGTACTCTTGGCTTAGTCAATATTTGCTCAGATATATGTTGTGGTTACAAGTGTCATTGTCTGGAATTGTGAAACCATTTCTTGTCGCACGAAGTCTAAAATTCTAATGCACTTTCGAAGGGAGGGAGTAGCTTCGCTATATTGCTAGCGTTAACACTCACCACTTCCTGTGTTACAAAAGTACATCTCGCTAATAGAGCTTTCTTAACGTGGTCAAAAAATCTGCATACGTGATTCCCTCGAAGAAAAGAGCTCTGTTTTATTGGGTTCTGTTACTACTGTTGTAGAGGGCTTTGAACAATCGCATGCCTCAATTTATTAAATCAACACTATCATCTGATAGAGAGAGCATATGATATATATACAAGCTTGGCTGATATTCTATCAGCATGACCTCTTAGTTCTATATTATCATTTTAGGAAGCTAAGAAGCATCTCTCCTGAAAGGTTGTTTCCAACTCCCTGGTGGCAAAGATAGATTGGCTGATGGGAGTCGTTTGTTTTTAGATGACAAAAGACAGCAATGACATGTCGAACTTAGAGGCAAGAAATTTCGAAAAGCGGCTTGATCTTGTTAGGAAAAGTTGACACCAAATGCACGAGGAAACCATGGCTCATAAGGCTGCTTTAAGAGCTTGAAGATGTTCTTAGTTGAACGAATGATCTTTCCCCCTCGAGCCTCCCTCCCACCCTCCCTCCCTCTCTCTGGCTCTCTCTCCCCAAAAGAGAAGCTGAATAATTGTGTTTTACATTGTGATCTAAAGTGAGACTGAAGATGTTCATCATATAACTCTTGTGTAGCTGGCTTTAATCTGATCGCATATCTTGCTAGGGGGACCACTTGGGCCTTGCTCCGGACTGAAATGAAATACTGAACACACTGCATGGGAATGTATTTTGGTATTTTCATGCTGCCTCTTTCCCCTCTCCTTTTAATGGAAAGATTTGTAGGCTTTCGTGGTCTAGAACTGGTACCAACAGAACAGGTATCGGCCCAAAAGGGGCACTCATTCGGACTGAAATAAACGCCTCGTTACTAAATTCTGTTTCGCATTAAGAATTCTGTTGGTGCTTGTGTCTTTCGAACATTTGGGATGACACGAGCTCTCAAGAGTAGGCTAATGAATGCTATTTTCCCATTTCTCTTCAAAGGAAATTTTTTTTCTCATAAGTGGATACTTTGATAAGGGAGAGGCCTTTGTTTTCTCGAGTTCCGGCTCCTCCATTTTCCTTAATGGAAGCTGAAAAAAATTGGGAAGAGGAGACGATTGGGTCGATCCTTGGGTTATTTCGGCAATAGGCATCTTCGTACGAGGGGAGTTTTGTTTGTCCATCAGGAAAAGCTATGAGCACATCTTTAGCTGTGGAAATAGTTATGCCCAATGAGGAACAAGCACCATTTTTCTTTCCTAACAAAATGAATTTATTTATCATTTTTTCGAAGAATGCCACCATTAGACTTACTCGGCAATCAGCATAAGTCAGATGAAGAATATTAGTGATTTTCAATGGTCTAACTTTTCTCATTGTACGTGCAGTCAATTATTTGAAATTACATCAATCATCACAATTTATTCTTGAGATCATTGTTAATATGGTTAATCAATTATTTTATGAGAAGTAAATGGTTTTTCTTTAAGAATAAAATTGTAATTTTCAATTTAAAGTGGGCGGAAACATGTTTTTACCACTTTTAGTCAACTTAATTAGTGCTGCAGTCTAATTCTCAACACCTTATTTCACATGTACAAAAATTCAAGGCAATGCAAAAATAAATATTTTGGCCATCGTTTGAAGATCTCTTTGTCATGTACTTGAAAACCAATTAAAATATTGAAAAAAAGAAAAAAAAAACCGGCTATAAAGCATTCAAAACATTTTTTTTGGGGGGGGGGGGGGGGGGGGGGACAAAAAGAGATCTTCTATTCATTCAAAACATTTTATTTGACTAAAATTAATGTAAGGAAAGGTTTGTGTTGTTCATTATGGTAAGTGTCAGCTGATGATAAAATTCAATTAGTCATTAATCAAGAAGAACAATTGTTGAAACTGATCAATTTTTGATGAAAAAAATCTGTTAAACTATCTTTAAAATCAACTAGCCGATCGTATGCTTGATGAAGAAGACCCCATCGATTATAGTCAACAATTTTCAGCAAACTGGAGTTGTGCCAATTTGAAAATCCTAATCCATTTTCCTTTCTTTTTTCTTTTTTCTTTTTTAACATAACCTTGAATCCCATCTTCCCTTTCTTTTGTACAATTCTTTCGTTTTCAATTTTTTTCTTTTTTTTTATTTGTCACCCTACCTATAGTCATTTTAATTTTCAGCATTTCGACCATGGTGACGTGGTAAATTTTAAAAGGAAGAGATATATTTTGAAAAAAAAAAAAATAAAGTCTGGGGACTAAATGTGATATTAACCCTTCTTTCAATTAAGGTAATCTTGGTTAATGCATAACTTGACTAACCAAGTTCATAGCAGGTGTAGTCATAGACACATATTGTAGAGCACCAACAATTTATCAATACAACATCAAAGAAGCAAGAGCCTCACCATCTTTAGCAGACAATAGAGTTTTCAAAGACTAGAGTAGAAGATACAAGCTTAACCTTAATAAGGTCAAACTTGCACAAAGGACTAGCAACATATTTGGCCTGAGATAAAAAGCGTACCATCATAGTATTGATGAGCCTCAATGCCAAGGAAATAGTTAAGTGATCCACGATCCTTTCTAACAAATTCATGTGTGAGTCAAGTATGCAAAGACCACAATAACTCAAGAGTATCATCAGTGACAAGAATATTATCGACACACGGCAGAATATGCACAAGACCTTGAAAAGAAGCGTAGAGGAATAATGAAGGATCGGCCTTCCTCGCCAGGAAACCCAAAGATAATTAAAAGCTGCTAAAACAATGAAACCATGCACGTAAAGCTTGTTTTAAACCATAGATGGCTTTCTATAGATAGTACACGTGATTTAGGAATTCAAGATGAGAGAAACCAGGAGGTTGGTGCATGTAAACTTCCTCACAAAGAATGCTATACAAGAAGGCATTCTAAACATCAAATTAATATATGACCCATCTCGAAGAAATCGCAATAGAGAAAACAACCTGAATTGTAGTGGGTTTAATAGCCAGGCTAAATATCTCGTCATAATCCAATCCGACTTGCTGCTGAAATCCTTGTACAACGAGACAAGCTTTGAAGCATTCCATAGTTCCATCAGATTTTTCCTTAATTTTAAAAACCCATTTACAACCAACTAAATTCTTAGAAGGATCAAGTGGTACAAGATCTCACGTGTGATTGGTGACCAAGCCATTGAATTCATCTACCATGGCCACTCTCCAACGTGGGTCAAGAATGGCCTTAGACTAACAAATCGGCACCTGTTTATGAAAAGAATGAGAGAGATTAAAATATTTTTTAGGCTTAGAAATTCCAAATCTAGCATGAGTTTGCAGGATGAGTTGAAAGAAAAGGGGATTCGCAGGTCTGTTACGGGAGGAATTTGGTCGGGAGAGGAGTGATGTGGGGACACAATGAGTGAGTTCAAAGAGAAGGGAGGTGGAGGCGAAAAAGAATTGGAAGTAAGTGGGTAAGATGAGAGGAAGAGAGAGGCGAATGGGGAGGTTGGGCTAGAGAAGAAGAAAAAGGTGGATGGGAAGCTTGAGGGCCAATTGAGGTACAAGGAAGAATAGATTGATTAGGGTAAACAAAAAGTGAAGGAGGCGATATGGAACAATGGGATTGGGGACTAAGATTGGAAGGTTTTGATGAAAATAGAAAATTCTCCTCATAAAACCGAACATGATGGCTAATAATAACACGACCACTCGACCAATCAAGGCAACAATAGCCTTTGAGATTTGATGCGTGGCCTAGAAATATACATGGCATCAAATAAGGTGCTAGGTTATGAGAGACACAAGATGGAAGAAAGGAATAATAAGCACATCAAAAAAACCAGAAAAAAAAAAAACAAGTAATCAAATTTTGAATCCAAATAAACGGTGGAAAGGGGAAATATTAGATATGATATGAGTAGAAAGTCAATTAATAGTGTAAACATTAGTTAGAAGAGCAACAACCCAGTATAAAAAAGGCATATGAAGATGGATTAATAAAGTTCGAGACATTTCGATTAAGTGTCTAATTTTGCGTTCTGATAGATCACTTTGAGATGGGGTGGGACAAGAAAAACATTGAATAATACTATTTTTACTTAAATATGCTTGAAATGCATTACTAATATATTCACCTCACCCATTAGTTTGTAAAAATTTAATTTTGGCGTTGCACAGATTTTCAATAAAACAACGAAAGACCCAAGTGAACCACGAATAGTCATCAACAAATAACACAAAATATTTGAAATTAGAATTAAATAAAATTGGACTTGTCCATGCATAGGAATGAATTACAACTAAAGGAAAAGAATGGCTAACAGACTCAAAAGGCAATCAATGAGATTTGCCTACAAGACATGACTCATAATATTGACTTAAAACTACAATTGCAAACACAACTCAAAACTTGTTGATATGGATGGCCAAGACAAGCTTGCCAACGAGTACATGTAGAGGAAGCCACGATAGGATACAAGTGGGACAATACTATTGAGTTGGGAATCAAATAAAAACCATGAGAAGAATCAGCTTGAAAGAGAACTTTCCCAGTTTGTTTGTCCTTCAAAGAAAAGGATGAACTATTAAAGTCAACGGCACAAGAATTTTGACGGCAAAGTTGAGCAACTAAGAGGAGATTGCGAGCAAGATTACAGACATGATAGACAGTAGATAATTATAAAGATCAAGAACTAGTATGTAAAAAGGCTTTACCGACTTGCTTAATAGGAAATAAACGACCACCACCAATCGAGACTTTAGTCAAATTGTACAAAGGTCCAGGGTTAAGGATGCTACCAATATCACTAGTCATATGTGCGATGCTCCACTGTCAAGATACCAAGTTAAATCAGAGGTCTTGCCAATTAATAAAGCTAAGAAGGAGTCCGACAAATCGATATTGATAAAAGCATGGTTAAACTTTTAGAACAATTAACAGTGGTCCCACATAATCTCACGGGGTACCAAAGTTGGAGGTCTTAAATTCAAACCTTACCAAGCCCCATTTGCCTCCCCAATTAAATATGTCGACACTAATACTAAGCAAAAAGACCAAACTAAGCATGAGGGAAAGTATTAAAATAATTAATATTAAACCACACATTCATCTAATATATTAAACTTTTAGAACAGTTGGTAATGGTTCCACAAAACCTTTCATACCTCAAAAATCATTATTTTTTGTCCATTAGGCAAAAAAATACGTTAATGATGCCAACTCGATGATGTACATGGACATGCAAAGCTGCACTTCTCATACCATATTTGGGTCATCTGAATACATGAGCATTGATAAGCATTGATGAAAAGAAAAAAGGGGATCACGTCTTATCTTGGTGTAGCGTGGCTGGCAACGTAAAACTAGTTAGGGAAAATGATGCATATAGTCCCTAAACTTCAGCCAAATATACAATGTGATTTTTGAACTTTTAATTTATTTGATGTGATCCATGAACTTTTGATACATGTTCAATTTAGTCATTGAATTATATGAAAATATTCAATATTGTCCCTAAACTTAAATTAATAGAAAGATAACATTGAATATTTTCATATAATCTAAGAAACTATATTGAATATTTACCATAAGTTCAAGAACCACATTGAACAAATTAAAAGTTTAAGGATCACACTGCAAATTAGAATAAAGCTCAGGGACCATATTACAGTTTTGGCCAAAGTTTATGGATTACTTATGTAGTTATCCCAAATAGTTGTTGCCCGAATCATTCATGTCATTTGTCTTGTCCTTAATAGCCATTCTTAGTGCCTTTTTTTTTCTCTAGGGATCTACCAAAATAACCTTTCTATACAGGGTTAATATCACAAAGAACCCCAAATTGGTACACTTGGGATAAATTTATTGCAAATTAATTTTTTGACCAACAAAAAACTCTAAACTGGTACATTTGTGATAAATATACCTACTATTACTTTCCATTAAATTATATCAAAAACAGAAAAAACCACGAAACTGGAGAGTAAAGCCTTAAGTTAATACATTCACAACTATTACGTGCCATCCAACTTAGCAACTCGACAGTAAAATTTAACAAATACTAGCATATCGTAAATTTGTAATTGATATATCAATTTAGGGTTTTTTACAGTAAAAAAATTAATTTGAGATGAATTTATTATAAATATACTGATTTAAGATTTTTCGTCGTACTATCTCTTCTGTATATCGCCCCTTTGTTAAAGTGCCCTATTGAATGAAGTCAAACGCTTTGGGAATGATTCCTTATGAGTGTCATTAAGGGCCTGTTTGTTTGGCTTTTGTTTCTGTTCCCTGGAACACAATTTTTGTTCAAAGGAACAGAAACGCGTTTATTTGCGTTTTTGTTCCAAATCTATTTTTTTGTTCCCAGAAACACATCTGGAATAAAAATAAGAAACAAAAAAATTTTGTTTCTTGTTTCTAGAACAAAATTTAAGAACACTTTTTTCTCTCTTCCATTTTCTTCTCTCTTTTTTCTTCTTCTTTTCTTCTTCTTTTTTCTTTCTTTTTTCTTTGGCTGGTCGCCGGCCTCGGCCATGGCCGACGACCGGCCATCAAGGGCTGGCGACACCGTCGAGAGCCGGCGACCTCGGCTGGAGCGTCGCCGGAGCGTCACCGGCGCCCGGTGAGGTCGTCGCCGACGCCCGGCGAGGCCGAGCTCACCCGCCCAAGGCGAGGCTAAGCCCCGCCGAGGGGCTAGGGAGCCTCGTCGTGGCCGGGCGAGGCCGCCAACCCTCGTCGACTGGTAGCCGGCCATGGCCGAGGCCAGCGACCGGCCAAAAGAAGAAAAAAGAAAAAATAAAAAAATAAATAAGAAAAATAAGAAAGAAAATAGATAAAATAAAATAAAAATATTAAAAAATTAAAAGAAATAAAAAAAATTATACAAATTTGCCAAACATGTTTTTATTCTTTTTATATTTCTCGAAAGATTTACCAAACGTGTTTTTTTGTTCAAAAATTGTTCCTTGAAATAGAAATACTTTTTTAATTTCTGTTCCCATAAATAATTTTTAAACAGAAATGTTACCAAACACACCCTAAAGCTCCTAAACAGAGTATCTTCCACATTGGTAAAGCATTTCGTGAAAATCTTATCGTTCTTAACTATCTTGTCATATCCGAACCTAAACCTGACATTGTGTCACGCTAGTAAAATTAGTGCTCAAGATTGTTAAATGTAATCTCATGTTGTCTTGATTATGTAGTTTTAATGTACCTTATGGCATGCAGTCTCTCTCCATCTAGTCCAAGTTTTTTAAGCTGGACAATTTGACAAAAATGATTGAGACGTGTTTCAAGGATATGGGTAAATAGAAAATCTAATTCATGGAAATGTCATTAGACTAATAAGAAAAGTGACCCCTTTTTGTATTTATTTATTTTTGTCTTTTTATAGTTACGTCAATATCGAGAAGGAATAATCCTGAACATAATTATTCCCACAAATGATATTCAAGGATTATAGGCATTATAATCATTATTAGCCCTGTTCCTATCCGTGGCCCTCTTGCTCGATAGAAAACTTCTCTGCCATCAATTCTCCACCCTTTGAAGTTCATTGTCAATGGTGACAGGGGCACTGCCTCAGAGAATTTTGTGTCGCATACATCACACTTTTGAGCTATGTAATTGCAATAGCAAGTAATCGTTCAGGTGCAAACCCAAATGTGGTTAGGAGTGATTTTTTCATTTAAATTTCCGGAGTGACCAAGAATTATACGATAACCTGAAAAGAAACTACACACATCATGAAACGGTTTAGTGATGTGATCTCGGGTCAGCCCACTCATTTATCGGGTCTAGACCAATCAAGCAGCTATTCTTCAACATAGATAAGCATATTCACTGGTAGTAGCGAGGAACTCTTTGCCCCGACCAGCGCCTTAATTAGTAGCGGTGATTGAATGTTGAGACAGAAATCGCATGCTCGTTTGCTGCAGCTCCTAGTAATTACTTCTCGTTTTTTCTCTTTAAATTGTCAGAACGGAAAAGAAGCATGCAGACTTTCGAAAAAAATTATCAAAAATAACTTCTATGTTGTTATTTATCTATTCTATATATATCTATGGAAAATGTTTGCATTATATAAAAGTCAAATTCCGCAATTCATAAAATTTGAGAAGAAGAGAAACCGAAAAAGTCACGAGTGACAAACACCGATGAGCCCAATTGTCCCGTTTTGGCCCACCTAGAGACTATTGTCCAAGACAATAGATCAGTTCCTCTCGAGAAAATAAATGATTTTAAAACGTATTCTTTCAAAAACAATAGTTTGTATCACTTGAACAATTAGTCAATGAATTTTCTCTATTATCAAAAACAATTCTATCTAATTATTTTCATCGATAATGAAATTATTTTTCGTCAATTCATTTTTATAAGTGATACAAACGATAATTTTTAGAAAAATTTTCTCCAAATCAATCATTTTTCACAAAACAAACATACTCTTAATTTGTAATTAATTTAACTTTTGGTTTCTTTTTGGCTACTTGGGAGGAAACCCACCCCGCATTGGGTATTCCATGTAATTTTCACTCATGCACTCTCTCGAGATCATTCCCAGGAGTATAGACTTATATGTTTCCAGAATCATTAGTTTGTGTATATTCCTACAAGGTGACTACCATAACATAAATTCATGTATAGTCCTTCTAACTTTAGACTTAAGCAGGTCATTAAAAGGCTCAAGGGAGAAATGACAGGGAGAAGAACCCCGAGGGTTGGGACTCCCCGTTGCACACTCCGTATTCCCTCCTTTATGGAATGAAAAATTTACATAGAGAGGAGCTAGGGAGGTGTTGGGCATGTGGGCATCAGCACATAAAAATAAAAAAACGTGATCCTGTCAGCCCACCTGGGTTACCAAGCAAGCAGGACGGCCCCAACATGGGAGGTCAAACTCCCCAATGCTTGGGGAGATTACCCTATAACCGGATGCCAAGGATCCAAGCATTACTCCCGGTTACAAGGTTACGGGGAGAAACGGCCCTGCATCATCTTGGGAGGCGTTTCACCCCCGCATGCTAATCGAAGGTCAGTTGAGACTGTCCTTGCAATCAAGACAGCCCGCATGTATATGCTTTTGCCAGGAATATTGCAGCTTGGATTGTGGTAAGTGAGTTAAACCAGACAGTACCAAGCCACGTGTTCAATGGCAAGTTCAAATAGTTCGTGTTACTCTGTAAATTCAGCAATCCTCTCTTACGGACCGTCCTTACAGGATGCTGCTTTAAGCTGTTTACCACAATTTGCTTTGCCAAAATGGAAACTGCAGCTCATATTGTCGGCGATACAGAGTAGCAAGACGATGAGCATCTTAAACTTTGTGAAACGTTCAACTTAAGAAGGAAATTCCGTGCACGAACTCAAAGATCCGATGATACACATCTAAGTGTTTAATGCATCCATATGTTCTAGCATGGATTAACTCAACGCGATCCTTGCATCCACATCGTTGAGCAGGAGCGAAAGCTATTCAAATTCCTCAACCTGAGTAGCACCTGAACAACTATCCCACAAAGAAACCCAAGCGCCGCGCTCGATCTGACAAGAGAAACTGCCTTGCAGATCAGCATCGTGAAAGCCTCCTCCTTCGAATTCATGTCCCTGGCAGCCATGGCCAGCTCAATCCCTGCAAACAGAAGCAGCACACCTAGCACGCCAACGGGGAACTAGTCCAACACCTTCACCAGAGAACTCCCAAGGACCAGACCAAGAATCAATTTGGCAGCTCCCAGGATCGCCACTCAGCCGCCGCTCCTGCCACCAAACTTGTACTGCCCTGCCAGCCCGCCAGCGCCATGGCAGCATGGCATGGCCCCGAACCAGCGCCCAACCAAATTCATCAGTCCTATCGTGACCGCGACCAATGTGGCAGAGAAGTCATCCTCAGGGAAGAGATCGTACGACAGCTTGCACACGGCAATGACCGAGTTCAATATCGGCGGTGGGGGAATTGTGCCTTTAACGAATCCCTCTTTCCGAGCATGCCTTGAAATCTTCACAACTTCGATAGAGGATGGACCAAATTTAAAGTCCCTGACCACTTTGGGCTCTCTAATGAAGGCCAGGACAACACCTAGGAGGAAGATAATGAAAGCTGAAGGAAGAGCCATCATGATTCTCTTCCATTTTCTCTTCCTCGTCGAGCTCTGATCCTCAATGTCGTCGCCCGATTCCCGGTTGCTTTCCATCTCTTCATTCTCTACCCCAGCACCATTGATGACCACAATGAAACAAGCACAAACAATGGCCACTACCAAGCCATCCAACCCGAACCAGTGCCTATTCCCAGCCGTTTTTGACTTTGAAAAGTTTTGAACTTTCCTAATGTACTTCACAGAAGTCATCGCGAACGACAGCCCTTGCGAGAGCTGAATCCCCCTAACAACAGACAAGAGGGATCAGCCTATAAACGAGCTGCATCACCCGGTCACGCCCAGGACGCCCAAGATCGCGCCATGCAAATCCCCGCCGCCATGACCTTTGGGATGCCAAAATCGGCGCTCGATATCCCAACTGCCACGATCACCTTCATGGGCTGCACCAGCATGGGGACACCGCGTATGGCGCCAATGACCATGTTGTAGACCCCGGTGAATATCAGGGTCGTGCCGAGGTTGAGGTCCTTGGCCAGCGTCAAGGCCAGGACTATGGGGATGTACCTGCCTAAGTCGCCCATGGCTCCATTGATCTCACCCCATTTCGAGTGGATGGCCAAGTTGGTCCTGAGCTTTCGGGGCACCCCAGACGATGAAGTGAACTTGGGTGTCTTTGGATCGTTGGTGTTCGAAGGGCCTCCTCCGTGGTTTTGACTCTATGCTGTACTGCGTAGCGCCACACGCAGAGGGGAAGACAGAGAATTCGATGCTCTTCTGCGGTCGACCTGTATGGGAAGCGTCTCTACTTTATATCTCTGCGAAAGAGGGAGGACGTTGTTGGGGGTGGCTGAACGGGTGCCGGTGGTTGGGATCTCAGGCATATAGAAGACAACAGAATCACATGCATGTGTAATTTATTTATTATTTTATTGCCATAAATTTAAATCCGTAACTTCATTAGTTCACAAAACACACGCGGTAAACAGAATAAATCGTAGTGTAAAAAACTATACGATAATGGAAAATTTGTGCTTTCTAGTGGAATTCAGTGCGGATCGACATTGACTTGATATAACAGGCTCGGTCTACGCTGGCATCGGAAAAAGAAATAAAACGTCAATATTGTGTGTAAAGAAAGAGAACGGGAAACCATAGCCGTGTAAAAACTAAGCGGCAATGGGAATCTGCATTTTTTAGTGGGAACCAGTACGATCAACTTGATCTAGCAGACTTGGTTTATGCAAGCATCAGAAAAAGTGAAAAAAAAAAAATGAAAATCAACAGCATATGTGTAAAGAAAGAGAACGAGAAACCATCACAGTGTAAAAACTATATGGTAATGGGAATTTGTGTTTTCTAGTGGGATCCAGTGTCGACGGATTCTCGAAAAACGATTGACTTAATTTAACTCGATGCTGATTTAACTCGTTTTATGTAAGCATCAGAATAAGTACAAAAAAAAATTAGGGAATGAGATCAAAGGGGTGTAGGTGGAGGAAGATGATCAATTAAAGTTTTATCGTGTGGGAAATTTAAAAGATATTCCTGAAAGTTATCTCGATCGTTTTTTAAAACTATTTTTTTTTTTTCCATTAGGCAAAAAGATACGTCAATGATGCCACCTTGATGATGTACATGGACATGCAAAGCTCCACTTCTCATGCCATATTTGGCTTAAAACACAAGCGTTGATAAGCATCGACGAAGCCAAAAAAGGGGATCGCATCTTATCTTAGTGTAGCGTGGCCGGCAACGTAAAAATAGTTAAAAAAAAATATTAATGCAAATGGTCCATAAACTTTAATCAAATATGCAATGTGGTCCCTAAACTTTTAATTTATTCGATATGATCCCTAAATTTTTTATACATGTTCAATTTAGTCTCTAAATTATATAATAATATTCACTGTTATCCCTAAACTTGAATTGATAGAAGGAAACATTGGATATTTTCATATAATCTAGGGACTATTAGATTGAACAAATTAAAAATTTATAGATCATATTGCACATTAGAATAAAGTCCGGGGACTCCATTGCAGTTTTGGCCAAAGTTCAAGGATTATTTATGTAGTTATCTCAAATAGTTATTGCCCAAATCATTCATGTCATTTGTCTTGTCCTTAATAGCCATTCTTAGTGCACTTTTCCTCTAGGGTTCTACCAAAATAACCTTTCTATATATGGTTAGTACCACAAAAAATCCTAAACCGGTACAATTGTAACAAATATATCTCAAACTAGTTTATTAATCAACAAAAACCCCAAACTAGTACATTTATGATAATATACCCACCATTAGTTTCCATTAAATTAGATTAATATCACAAAAAACCATAAAACCGGTACATATATAACAAATAGAGAGTAAAACCTTAAATTCATACACTTGTAGCTGCTACGTGTCATCCGACTTAGCAATTTAACCATAAAATTTAACAAAAACTAGCAGATGGTAAATTTGTCATAAATCTACCAATTCACAAATTAGTTTTAGGTAAATTTCTCATAAGTATACCGATTTAAGGTTTTTCCTGATATTAGCTTTTCTATATATGGCCCTTTCGTTAAAATGCCCCTTGAAGGAAGTCAAACACTTTGGGAATGATTCCTTGCGAGTGTCATTGAAGCTCTTGAACAGAGTATCTTCCACATTGGTAAAACATTTCATGAGCATCTCATGAATCTTAACTGTCTTGTCATAACTGAACCTAAATTCGAAATTGTGTCGTGCTAGTTTAAATTAGTACTCGAGATTGTTAAATGTAATCTCACATTGCCTTGATTGTGTGGTTATAATGTACCTTATGGCATGCAATCTCTCTCCACCTAATATAAGTTTTTTAAGCTGGACAATTTGACAAAAATAATTGAGACGCATTTCAAGGATAGGGGTAAATAGAAAATCTAATTCATGGAAATCTTATTAGACTAATAAGAAAAATGACCCCTCTTTTTATTTATTTATTTGTTTTTGTCTTTTTATAGTTACGGCAATATCGAGAAGGAATAATCCTAAATATAATTATTCCCGCGGATGATATTCCAGAATTATGTGCATTATAATTATCATTCGTCCAGTTCCAATCCGTGGCCCTCTTGCTTGATAGAGAACTTCCCTGCCATCAATTCTCCACTCCTTTGAAGTTCACTGTCAATGGTGGCGGACATACTGCCTCGGAAAATTCTTTGTCACACGCCAGTAATCGTTCAGCTGCAAACCCACATGTGACTAGGAGTGATTTTTCTATTAAATTTTCCGAGTGACCAAGAATTAAATGATGACCAGATGAGGAAACTACACACGTCGTGAAACGGTTTAGTGATGTGGTCTCGACTCTGCCCGGTCATTGATCAAGTCTATACCAAGCAAGCAATTATTCTACAACATTGATAAGCATATTCACTAGTAGTAACGGGCAACTCTTTGTGCTGACCACGGCCTTAATAGCAGCGGTGATTGAACGTCGAGACAGAAATTGCACGCTCGTTTGCTGCGGCTTCTAGAAATTACTTCTTGTTTTCTCTCTTAAAATTTAAAAAACAAAAAATAAGCATGCATACTTTCGAAAAAATTATCAAAAATAACTTCTCTATGGCTATATAATCTAATCTATGTGTACATGTGGAAAATGTTTGCGTTAAAGTCAAAGCCTGGAATTCGTAAAATTTTAGGGAAAAAAAAAACTTAAAAAATCACGAGTGAGAAACACCAATGAGCTCCATCGCCCCATTTGGATCCAGTTAGACACCATTGTCCATGATGATCCATAATTGGAATCATTAGTTCTGAGAAATTTTTTTGAAAAATAATTTCTTTTATTAATTTAAACAACTAGTCAATTTTTTTTTATTATCAACAACAATTTATACCTAATTATTTTTGTGGACGATGAAAGCGATTTTCCGTTCATTAATTTTTACAAGCAATACAAGCAATTATTTTTAGAAAAACGTTATGCAAATTCTTCATTTTTGAAACAAATGTTCTCTTAATTTATAGTTAATTATCGGTTAATTTTTGGACCCACAAACACTAACAGTTAATTTTGTGTTTTTTTTCTTTTGGTTTCTTTTTGGCTAATTGGGAGGAGACCCACTCCGCATGGGGTACTTCATGTAATTTCACTAGCGCATTCTCTCAAGGCCATCCCCAGGAGTGCAAGACTTATATGTTTCCGTAATCACTAATTTGTGTATATCCGACGAGGCGATTACCATAACCGATGGGTAATTTCACAATTAAATGCTCACATGACTAGATGCATAATCTTCTAACTAAAAACGTCCCTGCAACATCTTGAGAGGTGTTTCTCCCCGCATTTCGCTAATTGGAAGTTAATTAAAACTGTTGGAGTATGATTCATATTCTCCATAAACAAAATGGCACTGAGTCTCACTCCCCGATAAGCGAGCAGGGTGGCAAGGCAGCGCCTCAAAGCTACCAGAGGACTTTCATTGTTTGAGCTTATATTTTATTGGTAGTTTGAGCTTAAATCCATGAATAGCTAATGAGTATATATAATTTCTTTCTCTTGTAATTGAGGGATGTAACAAAAAGTGTGAAGTTCTAATTACAGTAAAATTCTCTGATGGATGTAGCTCTAGTTTAAGTGTGAACCAAGATATAACATTGCATCTTGAATTCTCTTTTTCCTTTTTACTCTCTATTTCCTTGTGATTGTGTGCCGAACCTTATCAAAAAATGTCTTCGCAATCAAGACAGCCCGCATGTAAATGTTTGCCAGCAATCCTACAGCTTGGATTGTGGTAAGTTAAACCAGACAGTACCAACCCATATGTTCATCGACAACTTCAAATAGTTCGTAATGCTACTTTGCAAATTCAGCAATCCTCTCTTATCGAAATGCTGCTCTGAGCTGCGACAAGAATTTGCTTTGCCAAATTGGAAACTGCAGCTCGTATTCTCGGCGATAAAAAGGAGCGAGATGATGAGCATCTTAAACCTTGGGAAAAGTTCAACTAAATGAGGAAATTCAGTGCACGAACTCAGAGATCCGGTGATGCCCGTGTGAGGAAAAGCAAGCAAACTTCTTGCGAGCAGATGGAAAGATGTAGTTCTGGCTTTCAGTTTAATCAGCACAACAAGGCAGAGGAGAAAAAGATTATTCTGATTGAGAAGCATTGATCTATCAGGCATTGAGGCCGCATATGGTGGAAGCACAACTACATGCAACGCAATGCAATTTGGAGATAGGAAATCAAAGATGAAACGAGCAAGTGAAATAAAAGTGAAAGAGCAAGTACAAGTTGATGAAAAGCACACAAACCAGACGCTTGAAAGATTATATGCACGAGTACTTAATTCAAGTATTGCAGCACATAATACACATCTAAGTGTTTTATGCATCCATATGTTCTAGCACGGATGAACTCAAGGCCTTCCTTGCATCCATGTCGTCGAGCAGGAACGAAAGCTACTCAAATTCCTCAACTTGAGTAGCACATGAACCACCATCCCACAAAGAAACCCGAGCGCTGCGCTCGATCCAACTAGAGAAACCGCTGCGCAGATCAGCATCACGAAAGCCTCCTCCTTCGAATTCATGTCCCTGGCAGCCATGGCCAGCTCAATCCCTGCAAACAGAAGCAGGACACCAAGCACGCCAACAGGGAACTGATCCAACACCTTCACCAGAGAACTCCCAAGGACCAGACCAAGAATCAATTTGGCGGCTCCCAGGATCGCCACGCACCCGCCGCTCCTGCCGCCAAACTTGTACTGCCCCGCCAGCCCTCCGGCGCCATGGCAGCACGGCATGGCCCCGAACCAGCACCCGACCAGATTCATCAGTCCTACCGTGACCGCGACTGACGTGGTAGAGAAGTCCTTCTCGGGGAAGAGATCGTACGACAGCTTGCACACCGCAATAACCGAGTTCAATATCGATAACGGGAGTTGGGGAATTGTGCCTTTAATGAATCCCTCTTTCCAAGCATGCCTTGAAATCTTCACAACTGCTATAGAGGACGGACCAAATTTAATGCTCCTGACCACTTTAGGCTCTCTGATGAAGGCCAGGACAACGCCTAGCAGGAAGATAATGAAAGCTGAAGGAAGAGCCCTCATGATCTTCTTCCATTTTCTCTTCCTCGTCGAGCTTTGATCCTCGATGTCGTCGCCCGATTCCTGGTAACTTTCCGTCTCTTCATTCTCTTCACCGGCACCATTGATGACCACAATGAAACAAGCACAAACAATGGCCAGCACCAGGCCATCCAACCCAAGCCAGTGCCTATTCCCAGTGGATTTCGACTTCGAAAAGTTTTGAACTTTCCTGATGTACTTCACAGCAGTCATCGCGAACGACAGCCCTTGCGAGAGCTGAATCCCCCTAACAACAGACAGAGGAATCAGCCTATAAACAAGCTGCATCAGCCCGGTGACCCCCAGGAAGACCAAGATCGCGCCGGTGCAAATCCCAGCCGCCATGATCTCCGGGATGCCGAAGTCGGCACTCGAGATCCCAGCCGCCGCGATCGACTTCATGGGTTGCACCGGCATCGGGACGCCGTATATGGCGCCAGTGACCATGTTGTAGATGCCGGTGAATATCAGGGTTGTGCCGAGGTTGAGGTCCTTGGCCAGCGTCAAGGCCAGGACTATGGGGATGTACGTGCCTAAGTCGCCCATGGCTCCATTGATCTCACCCCATTTCGAGCGGATGGCCAAGTTGGACCTGAGCTTTTGGAACACGCCGGACGGGAAGGTGAACTTGGTGGGTGCCTGAGGATGGCTGGTGTTCGAAGGGTCGTCCTCCATGGCTTCGACTCGGTGCTGTACTGCGTAGCGCCACGCGCACGGGGGAAGACAGAGAGAATTCGATGCTCTTGTATGGACGCGAGCCAAGCAGCAGCAGCTTGCGTCCTTTGTTTCTGTGGTCGAATCGTATGAACAGCGTCTCTCCTTTTTATCCCTGCGAGAGAGAGAGAGAGAGGACTTTGCTGTTGGGGGTGGCTAAACGTGCGCCGATGGTTGTGGTCTTGGGCATAAAGGTGGCAACAAGAAGCAAATGCGATCATTGAATGCGATGGAATATTTAAATGTTGAATCACGCCTCATCTCTAAGCTTAAGCCGGTCCCACAAAATTTCACTAGATATCACTTCAGGAGGTCCTCAATCAAGTAATCATGATCCCATAAAATCTCACAAAATGAATGACGCAATGAACAAAATCAATTACTGTTGAAACCATAAAATATGGAAAATTGTGTTAATAGGGATCCATCGTGAGTCCGTCGACTCAACCTAGCAGGCTTGGTCTATGCAATACTTGCCATGAGTTTATAAAATTTCTAACACGCAATTAGGGTCAAAAAAAGTTAAAAATCAACACTACACTTGTGAAGAGAAGGAGAAAAAACATTCAAAGATTTAGGATGCATTTATTTTCCAAAAAATAAATGATTTGGAAGTCATGATCCTAAAAAATGATCGCTCCTTTCAAGTTGGTTGTTTCCTAGGATAACTGGCTTCTTAGTCAAATTTGAGTGGTTAATATATCCTTATTAGATGAGGTTGCTTCATCTCATTTGCACATTTTTCAAAGATGAATACCCTTTGATTGCAATGCATTTCTAAGATTATTCCACGATCATTTCCGTATTTTCAGTTCCCACCGGCACCGCATATGCTCATCCGAAGAACATAAGCCTTCACAAAGCTCATTGATGTTATCAAAAGACATGGAATGACCCGATCAAGCGTTGACAAGAATAGGAAAATTTAAAAACAGAAAAACTGTCAGTTGCGTCTCTTCTTGGTGTACATGGCATCGGGAAATTAATTAATGTCGTCCTTACTAGCCATTGCAATTGCCCTTTTCGAAGTGACCTCTCTATGTGGCCCCTTCCTTAGATTGGCCTTTCGGAACGAAGTCTGAAAAGCACTTTGAAAGGACAAGCATCTTCAATTTCAGCCAGAGCATCTCATCCAACATCTCAAAACCATCTTTTTTTCTTTAACTCCCTGTCGAATATCTAGATATGAAATCGAGTATACATCCTCGATCACGGGAATTAGCAATCAAGATCACCGAACGTCAGCCCGCATTGTTTGGATATATGGTTACAACGTATCTTATACGTACTCCCTTCATTTAAAAAAACCTAAATTTTAGGTCGGCCATTGAGACACGTTACCGGGAAAGGGACGGAGACGGGACGAGGAGGTCCAGGCCGTGCAAATCCGATTAGATTAACGAGATAAATTACCCTTATTTTAATTTATCTTTTTTTTATATATGTTTTATTCTGTCAACAGAATACTACTAATAGTTCTTGGTACATTGCAACCAACGGTTGACATTAGCCAGAGAATGAGATAAAAAGTCACAATCCGTTGATATCTTACAAACTTTTTGATTATACCCACGAATGACAATCAAGGCATTACGTGCATTATTTTACAATTATCAATAATTCAAAGTTCCAGTCTGTGGCCCTCTTTGCTTGATAGAGAACCCATGTTCATTTGTCAATGATGCGCACAAAAGATATGGCCTCACGAGATTCTTCGTTACATCACCATCGAGGTATGCATTTGCAATTGCCTATAGTCATTTGGGTGCAACACATATGTGTGACTAGATATGACCTTTGTGTGAGAGTAATAAGCAAATCGACGAGATATTACCCTCTTCATGAAATGATTTCTCGATTTGGTCTTAGAGTCTCTAGCCTACTCATGAATCAGGTCCAAACTAACCCATAAGTTATCGTGCAATGATATTTTTTTTCGGATCCGAATAGATGTGCATACTCACAAGCGACAGCAGGCAACTTATACTAGCCTATAAGTTTGAAATAATTTCATGATTCGGTCTTGGGTCCACCTCACTCATGAATGAGGTCTAGACTTTGTCCATTAGAACACGAATGACAACTATTATGTTCCAACTAGCACTTGAATCGGGTCTAGACTTTGTCCATTAGAACACAAATGACAACTATTCTATTCCAACTAGCACTCGATGGCAGGCGACAATGGCTGGGCAACTAGCTATAATGGCAAGCAGGATTGATAAAAAGAGTTTTTATTTCTTATTTATATTCTAGAAATAGAGAAATAGAAAATCTTCACCCATCATTTTTATTCCAACCTAATTCTAGACTAAAAATTTATTCAAAAAATAGAAAAATAAAATTGCATTATCGAAAGATTTACGTTCCAAATCTATTCCTATAAACCAAAAAATAGTCTTGACCAGGAATAGAATAGTACAGTATTTCCTGAGATCTAATAGATATGCAAACACGCGAGTAGTAGCGGGCATTAGGCAAGTCCTTAGGCCAACCATCGTCCTTAATTAATAACAATGATGGAATGCCGAATTAGAAATCGCATGCCCATTTACTACAACTTTAAGATATCGTTCCTCTTTTTTTTCTTTTAATATTTTAAAAATAAAAAACAAGCGAACGACTTTCCAAAAATACCGTGAAAGTAACTTCTAAATGGCTCTGTATTCAATAATTTTATAGATTTGTAGCGTTCGTGCTGAATAAAAACCAAACTGCAATCACCTTCGGGCCTAACCTCCACGCCTCCTCAATCAATACCTCTAGGTCGACACTACTGCGCGTCCAAGCCAAGCCATTCCTGTCCATGGTAATGCCTGCAGACCCGTTAAACAGGTGGGTTAGGTCAGGTTTAATCGCCAGGTCATAAATGGTCTGACCTAAATCGACCCATTTAACCCGTTTATAACTCATTTATTGCAGTGCAAAATTTTTGACTCATACCTAACCCGACCTATACTCGATCCATACCCAACCCATTTAACGAAACCTAAGAAAACTAATTTCTTACATATATATATTTATATATATATATATATATTAAAAATGGTATTGCTAAAATGGTTTTATACAACACAAATTTAATGGACAATTTTTAAAATTTTTAAAATAATTATTTTTATTTTTTAATAATAATTTTTATCTTTATCTTTTTCTCTTTTCTCTTTTCTTTTTTTCTTCTTCTTCTTGGCCGACGCCAACCACGACGACAAAGTAGGCGATCGGCCATAGGTGAGCCTCGAGCTCGCCCGCTCGCTGACGTCGGCGAGCTCAAGGCTCGGTAGATCGGCGAGGCTCGAGCCTTGCCAAATGTTGGCGAGGCCTTCGCCTCGCCAAATCCAACAGCTCAAGCTTGCCCAACATTGACAAGGCTCAAGCCTCGCCCAACGCCGGCGAGCTCGAGGCTCGCCAAATCGAAGAGGCTTGAGCCTCGCCAACGTCAGCAAGCTCGAGGCTCGCCGCCGGCCGTCGACCATCGTTTTGCCAACCACCGGAAGAAGGAAGAAGGAAAAAAAAAAGGAAAGAAAATTAAATAAAAAAAATTATTATAATTTCGATTTTTATAAAAATATATATTTTTATAAAGTTAAAGAGGGAAGAGAAAGATTATGTGGTTTTGGTTGAAAATGGATTTTAAATCCAACCCATTTAAGACACACTTAAGACCCACATATCTTAAGTTTTTAATTGTTAAACCCATTTAACTAACTTATTCAAAAAACGAGTGACCCCATAGATGACCCATTTAAATCATAAATGGGTCATATATGGATCTAAGACCCATTTTGCCACCTCTAGTAATGCCTCCAGATCTGGCCTAACCGAACTTTCGAATATGGAGTTGTCATTGTCTGCTATCATGGACGAAATGATGAAATAACCAGAACCAATCACTGTGTAGAGGTATGGAAACACGTATTAGTGGATTCATCGGGGGTCTACATTCTTTGAAATGTTTTTTGACTTGATCTAACAGACTTAGTCTCTACAATACTTGCTGTGAATTTATATAATTTTAGACACGCACTTGTCGCAAGCATCAGGAGAAGTCAAAACCAATACTGCAAGTGTGAAGAAAGAGAACAATAAAATACTTGAAGATTTAGGGTGCATTTGTTTCGCAGAAAATAAATAATTTAAAAATTATTTTTCTAAATAAATGATCACTCGTATCAGATAAAAAATAAGTGAAAAAATATTCTAATCGTTTATGAAAATGTCTAGATATAAATTATGGTAGTTTTAAAATTATTTATTTTCTGCAAAATAAATAGAATTTTTTAATATTTTTTTAGGGAATGAGATTAAAATTTAAAAGGGTGTAGATTGTGGAAGATAAGAATATAAAATTTTTCATTATTTCTTAGGATAAATGGCTTCCTTGTTGGACTCGAATAGCTAATTCACTTGTCGAGTCGGATTACTTCGTCTCATGCGCACATCATTCGAACACGAATACCCTTTGATCGTAATGTATTGCAGAGATTATAAAATGATCGAGTTTCTATTTTGGGCTCCGAATGGCATGGTATATGTGCTCATTCGAAGGACAAAAGCATTCATAAAGCTCAATGGTTTTGTTTAAGAAAAAAGTAGAGCAATTAAAACAGAAAAATGGATCGTTGTCTTTTCTTGGTGTACAATGTGCATGGCTGCCATCAGAAAAATAGTTAATGCCGTGCCCTTTTCTAAGCGACCTCTTTATGTGGCTCCTTCCTTAAATTAACATTTTGGAACGAAGTCAAAAAAGCACTTTGAAAGGAAGAGCAGCTTCAATGTCAGCAAAAAGCATCTCATCCAACATTCTTTAAACCATCTTTTTAACTCTGCCTCGAATAACTAGATATGAATTCTAAAATAATATTCAGATCATGTAAATTATCGATTGAGATATAATACCACATCGTTTGAATAAATGTATATGGTCCTCTCCATTCAAAAACTTAAACTACGTTAACGGGATAGGGACAAAGATGGGAACATAAGGTCCGTGTCGTTTAAGATAAATGACCTTTTTTAAATTTTTTCTTTCTTTTGGGTTTGGATGAAAAGAAATTATCTTTATTTCCTTTTTCTTTTCTTTTTTTTTTTTGTTACTTTCTATATGGTTCTGTCAACATGGAGAGGGAATACTGCTAATAATTCTCAGTGCATTGCAGCCAAGGGTTGACAATTAGCCAGCGAATGAGACAAAAGTTCTCAATCCATCGATGTCTCAAAAGCTTTTTTATTATACCCCACGAATGATATTCGAGGCATTACGTGCATTACATTACAATTTATCATTAACTCAAAGTTCCAATCTGTAGCCCTCCTTGCTTGATAGGGAACCCAAGTTCATTTGTCAACGATGCACGCAAAAGATGGCCTCACAAGATTCTTTGTTACATCATCCTTTTGCAAATTGTCATTTGAGTGCAAACATTCGTCAATGATTTTGTGATTCAGCCTCGACTCTAATATGCTCATAAATTGAATCAAGACTAGCCTATGAGTTACCACGCAACATTATTTTTCTAAAATCCAAATAAATGTGCATTCTCACAAGCAATAATAGGCAACTTATACTATCCTGTAAGTGACCTTGGATTAATTTGGTTTTGGGCCCCTTCGTGCCACTCATGAATCGAGTCTAGACTAGCCCATAAGTTACCATATGATGGTTTTCTTTAAAGATTCAAATAGATATGTGTACATACAAGTAATAGCAAACAAATCATTTCATCAATCGCCGCCTTATTTGATAATGTTGATGAAACGTTGAGATAGAAATCATATATTTGTTCGCTACAACTTTTCGAAATCACATGCCTAGTTGCTACAAACTGCTTTTGAAACATATTATGAAAATAACTTCTATGGTGGCTCTACATTAAAAAATTGTATAAATTAGAATAGTTCATGCCGAATAAAAGCCAAAGGATGGTAAGTTGTGAAAATTTCGAAAAGAATAAGAAGTCGAAAAAAAAAACACTGCTGGGCCTAACTGCCCCCGTTAGGCCCACTTAGCAACCATTGTCCTTGGGCCACTTGACCACTGTCGAAAGAACACTGATGGGCCTTTGCGTCCTCCTACTCATCAAATGTCAAAAAATATTAAGTGGTTTGAGAGGGCCGCCTTTTTTGTTGTTAACGTGGCGTGCATTTATGCATTCTGAATCAATTATAAATTAACGTACACATATATATTGATATAATATAATGAAAAAACAAAAAAAATTGGGCCTAAGCTCTGCACCTCCTTCTGTCATCGCATCCAGGTCGACATTGCTGCGTCACCATCAAGCCGAGCCATGCTTCATCATCCTTCCAAGTCCATGGTCGGTGCCTCTAAATCTGTCTTAACCGAACTTTTAAATTTGGAGTTATCATTATCCGAAGTCTTAAACGAGATAATTTTGTCACACCAATATCTAATAAGAACATTTGTGATAAAGAAAAAGCAGGATACTGGAGTGGCAATTGACATGATTAGAGGTATTTTTTTTAATAATAATTTACCATTTTCCGATTGTGGGGCCAGAATTATTCCGAGAAAAGGAAAAAACACAGAGGAAACAACAAATCCAAAACTTCGAATTTTACAAGAACGCCATCCCCGCCGCCCAGCTTCATCACAGCTGAAAATCAACCACACGCCAGCCCAGCGGTCTGCGTCTTTCTTCTTCCTCGTCTCGCCGCTTCTCATCTCCTTCGTCGGGATCGTCCTCACCTCCATCCGCAACGTGAAAACCACACCGGAACTCCATCGAAAGCTCCAGAGCTGCTACCCCTCTTCCGGTTCTGGGTCCTGGGGTTCCTCCGGAGAGAAGCGAGTTCCCATCTCTCTTTGCCAAAACTTCGGGCGTGCAGAGGCGGCCCCGCACGACGTCGGATCGAACACGAAGCTCGGGTGGGGAAAATGAAGGGCCGCGAGGCTAAGGTACTTTACTGACGGTTTCGGCTCTTGCTCGGGTGTGTTTCGTGCGGATCGAATCGTTCGTTTTGAGCTGATGGGTCGTGAAGAAAGCGCTGTTGATTTAGTTGGGGAGTCTTGCTTTCTCGCGGTTGCCATCGTTTAAATGATGGGTTTGATTTGTAATGGAGAACTATTTGCTGCTGCCGCTGCCGCGATCAGGGTGGGAAAGAATTGAAATGAAGATCTTGTTGTCTCGCATTTGCGAAGAAAATGATTGGTGTAGAAATGGGTCCTAGGCCAATGGTGGGTGTGGTTGGTTTCTTCTCGTCGTTTTCGACGTGGGAGATCTCGACTCATTGTGCTTTCGCTTTCCTTGTTGGGATCCTTGAAGCTTGTGTCGGGTTTCTCTTTACATGGTCTTTTTTGTCTGCTCGTTGGTTTGCGCGGCATCCTGTTCATTGGCTTGTTGAAGTGTAAGTTTGCAAGGAACGAAAATATGCTTTCTAGGTTTTTCTTGTGTCGCCATAACAGATGGTCCATTTATTAACTACCGAACGTTGGGGATTGAAACCGCACGTGGTTGAGAGTTGAGAGATTCGTGTCATGATACCGTGTTGCCCTTGCTCAGGTGTCCCAAAAGAATTGTTAAATTGGTTTTGGCATTCTTAAACTATTTCTTGATATCTTGCTCATCACCTTTTTTATTATTAATCTTATAGAGTTTATGTGTTTTATATGGTAGGCAGCTAGAATGGAGGATATTCTTAATCTTCCAGTTCAAGAACCTCCTTGTGCAGAGTTTTCTGCCTCTCAGTTGAAGTGGGTGAAAATAGTGGGCGGTCGCCAAGGTGGTGATGATGTTGCTCTTATACCATTTGCCAGGGTTGAAGACTTCGTCAAAGGAGAATCCAGTAATGCGGACTGCCCTGCTAGTTTTCGTGTTGAGTCAAGAAGGAGAAGACGGGAGGGGAGCACCAGTAAACCAAGGGTAGATGGTTATCTTGAATATACCCTGTGCGTCAAATTATAATTGTGGCTATCTACTGTTTCAGTGCCATTTGCTTCACATAAGTTGCTCTTTTAGCTCAAGTCCAGCTCAATTTTGGAGTTTGCATGTTGAAAATAATACCACGTTCATGAGACGGATATCCTGCCTAACATTAGTAGACAAAAGTTTTCTCTATAAGTCTTTATGAACCTTAAACGTGCGGGAAAGAAAAATGTACTCTGCTATTCACAATTAAATTCCAGTTTTGCTCAATCTTACTAGCGGAGAGAAGGATATATTTTCCTTGGTTTAGACAAGGAAGTAGCTTTATCTTTGTCATTCACTAACTTGAAACTCAAGACGTTATTCTTGCTTGCTGTAGATATTGGTGTTCCTATGGTCCTGAAGACTACAGAGACAACGAGTCTGTTGTCGGTGACAGTTTGGGCATCAAGCCTCTTTCAGGAAAGGGGAGCAGGCCTGGAAGACATCACATGATGAGGGGCTGTCTTTGCCACTTCACAGTAAAGCGTCTATACATCCGACCCTCGATTGCTCTGATTATTTATAATCAGCGAAAGCATGTCGATAAAAACGGTTCACCATGTCATGGGTCACTTGATCGCCATGCTGTTGGCACAAGAGCTATGTATGCTCCCCGAATTTCAGAAGAGCTACGCCAGAAAGTGATGTCTATGCTTTACGTTGCAATACCTATAGATGATATAATGCAGCACCACATGGAGCTAGTGCAGAGGCATGGTGGGCCTCTCAACCGTGATGATTTTCTCACTAGGAACGATGTTCGTAACATGGAAAGGCTTGTTCACAATTCTTCACATGAGTTGAATGAAAATGATGAATGCAGTGTAAAGATATGGGTGCGACGTCATCAGAAGTATATCTTCTTCTATCAAGAATGCACCGATACAGAACCTTTTATATTGGGTATACAGACAAAGTGGCAGCTTGAACAGATGCTGCATTATGGGCGGAATGGCTCCATTGCTATGCATTCATCCTTTGGCAGGAACAAGCTGAAGGTACCCTCTCTTTCCCCATCAACCAACCACCCACATGAAGGAAAAGGAAAGATGGTCACAACTGTTTGAAAATTGAAATTGATGTCAAACATGTTGCCCAAGGATAGAGAGCATGCACTGTGAGCATGTAATAGTCTAGATATATGCATGGTGTCCGGTTGATACTGTTGTTCCAGATAAATGTTAGGAACGTGAGAGAATGAAAGTGTCACCAGGGGTGAGGTAATCATCTTTTCCCTAATTGAATAGTAGATAAGAAGTGGGATGATCGTGGGCATGACTGTAGGCTTCTGGTATTGCTTTTATATTTCATAAGTAAGTAGCATAGTAATGGCATGATTTAGTTTCTGCATTCTGTGCCTGTGCTTATGCCATTTACTGACTCAATTCAATTCAGGTGTTAGGGTCACCTCTGACATTAGTACAAAAATTTGTAGTATCTATAACTGCTGACCTGTTTCCTTGGACTGGATGGTATCCAAAATCTGTTTTTGAGTTATGATATCTTTTCTCAACAGTATCCCTTATGCACCTTACTTGCTTTCGACACCTCCCATAGTGCCATTCCAGTTGCCTGGATCATTTCCTCCTCCCTCATCTGTCAAGGTATTCATAAATGGATTGGGCCTCTAGCAGAAAGGATCTACACAAAGGATCCTACATGGCAATTGAGTTCCTTTCTAGTGGATGATTGTTCCTTCAAGGTCTCTCTTATAAGGTAAACCATGTTACAATTTCATTGAGCTATTAGGGATGAGACAGAGAAGTGACAATATGAATGTTGAGCTCATCCTATTTTCAGAGAGGCATTTCGATGTCGAGTACTATTATGCCTCTGGCGTGTTCGTCGTGCTTGGATAAGAAATCTTCTAAAGCGAAGCTGCCACTCTGGTGTACAAAGAGAGATGTTTAGGCTCTTAGGCTCCATCTTGTACTGCACAAGATCAAATGCAGTTGAAGAGTTCATGCAAGTATTTGTTGACCAATGTGCCTTTATGGAGTATTTCAGAGAGCGGTGGTTACCCCGTATAGGTATTGTTAACCAAACTATAATCTAAAATCTAAAGTCATCCTTCTTGAATCTTAATAGGTCGATGGCTTTAAAAGGTATAGTTGATCAGAACTTTCATGCCTTGCAGATGCTTTTATAAATGGTATGAAGTCTTTGCCAACAGCTGGTCCTCAACCCCAGGCTGCAATTGAGTCTTACCACCTGAGATCAAAGTTTAAGCTCTTAGACATTCAATATTGCAATTTATGGCCAAGAGTCGACTGGTTGATCCACATGTTGGCAACTGAATATCACTCTTCATTCTGGTTGGATCAGTATTCTTTAGGGACTGGGTGTTTTGAGAATGTTAGGGACCCAAGTTTCACAAGTAATGCTTGGCATCGGGCCCTTAACATTCCGGATGTCAATGTGATATTGGACAAGCAAAATCTCCTGCTAGCAAAAGTTCTCTCTGAAGACAGAAGTTCAGCGTACACAGTGTGGAATCCAGGTTCAGAGTTCTCCCTATGCGACTGCTCCTGGTCAAAGCACGGAAATCTATGTGAACATGTCATCAAGGTGGCATTCTTGTGCAGAACTCGTCAGGTTGCAGGAACATCATTAGGATCCCAAGGTTATAGGCAGGCTATGGTTTCTCTACTGCAGAACCCCCCCGGTGATCCTATTGTCCCTGATCATGCCAATTTACGTGCAACCCAGTTGCATGAGGATATTAACGGCTTGGAAGAGTTGTCTAATAGTGGACTGCTGCAACGTCTTCCTGCTGAAGCGGCTGAAGCAGACTCACAGATGGCTGACTATGTTCGGCTTTTTCCACCTCCTTAACTTTGGAATCATGGAATATCAGATGTGCTAAACAAAGCATTTTTAATTCAGATGGCAAGGCCCATATTCTGCCGTCTAGCAGACTTGAGAGAGATACCATGGCGTAAGCAGGGGAGAGCTTTAAGGCATTATCATTGTGCTTCGGAATCACAGATACTTGGCTTGAGCAGGTACGTTGTCGGTTATACACTTTTAAATGCTGATAAGATGCTGAGGAAGAAGTTATGCAAAAGAAAATTTTGTCAGTTTTTGACAAATTTTTGGCTTCTTTCATTTTTTTTTAGGGCAAATATCACAAAAAAACCCCAAACTTTACCCATTGTGACGCAAATATTCCAAACTTTTTTTGTCGCCAAAATCCTTAAACTTGCTTACTGTACCCCTAAAGTTTTTTTTCTCTAATTTACCCAAATTTATGCATGTGTGACATATATACCTCTGTTTTAGTGCATTGGCATAAGTTTGGGATTTTTCATAATACAAAAAAAATGGGATTTTTTATAATATGAAAAAAGACATAAAAATATGTTTTGGATATTTGTGTTGTGATAGACATAGGTTGGGGGTTTCTGTGGTATTAACCCTTATTTTCATCTTGGTAATTTTGGTTTGTCATATGTCTAGTCTTCGGCTTATTCATTTCTAAGTCAAGTCATCCCCTCGGACTGCAGAAGCACTTGGGACCCGATGCCCCCTTCGCCGATCCGGCTCATGGACAGCGGAGGAGTTGCTCATCCCTTTCCACGGTGCAAGCATCTTCGTCGACTTTTATCTCTTTTCACTCGGCTCGATTCGACGTTCAGGCCCTGCTCGAAGCTTAGTGCTAAAGTTGTTGAAAGGCATCGATTGAATTGTCTCGATCCGTGCGAGGCTGGTGGCTTCGGCATCTGCCACAGCTCCGCTGAATAATAGCTTTTGGTTGATGCTGCACAGCCCATCTGCGATATGCTGGAAATGTTATCATGGACGGATGGATTCTTATCCTTTTTTAGAAGCTTGCTTTTGAAGTTCCGGGCTTCCAGCTAGGGAGGTAGCTTTACTTTTCCGTACGCGATGGGGGAGCCTTTCGTGGAGAATTACAGCACATGACAGTGACAAGTGACAGGAAATAAATCAAAAAGATGGGTGATTTTGATATTGGAAGGCCACGTAAGATGATGAGTACATTATGCTGGGCAATGTTGGTTAGGTGGTCGTGTCATATCCGCCGTGCACTCAACACTTAAATTACCTTGCGTGAGCAAGTTGCTAAGTGAATTACTAAGTGAATTCAATTCTTCCAATCGGCGATTGATCTCGTTAAATGATTAGCATAATCAATTGATGATACTCAAACAAAAAGAAAAAAACAAAAAATCGATGATACAAGTGATTCACTCTTAAACAACTTTCCATGGTAGTGATCATACTTATAATTGCCAAATTGAACGATTTACTAAATGCTGGAATACTTGTTAAACATATTTGATATGAGATCATTTGATTTTTGATATGCATAAAAAAAAAATGGTTAATATCATCAAGAATCTTAAATTGATACATTTGTATCTTAAATTCTCTCAAATGGCTCCATTGCGACAAATTCATTTTCCTATGGTTTTTATAATTTGTTAATATTAAATTACTGAATTTGATGGCATGTGATAATTAAAAAATATATTAATTTAAAGTTTTGTTCTTTGTTTATCATAAGTGTGTTAATTTGTGATTTTTTTATTCTATTGATTTAATTTAACAGAAATTTATGAATGGTTAATTATCATAAATATATTAATTTAGAATTTTTTATTAAAGTATATTAATTTAAGAATTTTGATAATTAAAAAAAAAAAGAAATAGAAGAATGGTTGCATTTCACATCTTAAAATTTATTTGATTGATTGATTGATAAGTGCCTTGAGTCACATCCCTCTTTTCGCAATTTTTTCCAACCGACCAAAACATTAACACGACAGATCAGCGCAATCAAACGACAGATGCTCCATCTAATCAGCCTCTAAAACGACGACCGTCCACGTCACCGTCAATAGCCTTTTCATCGGTCATAGAAAAAACAAAAAACGAAAATATCTCCAACAGCGATCCTCCCCAGATCACCGCGACACGTGTCGCCGGTTGACGCTACATTCGGCAGCGCCAGCCGGCGTTGCTTTTGCCGATCCTGATAACGGCTTAGCTGTAATCGAGTCAGCAACCCCACCACTGATGCCAGCACCCCCGCTTTATCCCCCTACTCCCGTTCCCACGCCCGAGATCGCAACTGAACGGTCCCGATTGTCCGGAAGCTTCGTCGACGTGGGCCCGGCCATACGCCGGCCGTCGGATGAGGCATCTATCCATGTCTGCGGTGATCGCGACCGCAGCTCAGTCTTGCGCCGGAGATATTTCTTGTCGGGGAGGGCTGATCGAGGGCGCTTACGTGATTTCCGACGTAACCTGAAATAGAAAAAAACGCGGAAAGCCGGTGGCCTTTTTTCAAAACAGCTGTCGCTCTCCGACCTATAAAAGCCCAAGTCTCGAGCTCCCTCGGCAAGCAACCGAACGCATCTCCTCTCTACCTCCTCCGTTCGCCGGCGACTCTGCTCCGCCTACGTTTCACCTTCCCTCCGGCGAGCTCCCGCGCCGCCGCCGAAGCCGGCGTGCCTTGTTGAGAGGAAGCTGAAAGCTAATCCGAGCCTGCGGAGCTACTACTACTACTACCTCTCCGCGCACCGCGATCGGGAGTCCGGATCGAAAGTTCGTCGTGCTTTAATTTTATATTTATTTTTTCTTTTTCCGTCTCCCTGAATCTCGCCTGTGCTGGCTTTGTTTGGATCGCTAGCTCGGTTGTTTCTTTGATCGCGATCTTCTTCTTCTTCTTCTTCTTCTTTTTGTCTGGTTGCTGCGATTTTTGGCTCTGTTCGCGTTAGCCGACGCGTCATGTGCGGTTTCGGGCCTTGTTTGGTCTAGTCCGAGAGGATTTTGATTGGGGAGAGAGCGGAAGTGGTTGTAGGTCTTTGGTTTTCTCTTCGGATTCGTTGAAACGTGTGCGCGCTCCCGGCATCTGTTTATTTCTCGAAATTTTGCTGCTTCGTTCTGATCAGGTCCGCAACAACTACGATGTTTCGAGGTAATGATTGTGAGATGTGGATCATGCGAGTCAAAGAGAGAGAATAACGGCATTTAAGGGGAAGGGACCGCCGCCCGCCGGTTAAATTGTGGTTTATGTTGGTTGCCTGCAGGGTCGATTGGACAATTCGTAAAAGTACCTTACTTCTGTGGAGATATTCTTGTTTTCTTGCGCAACTTTTGGTGCGATATTTGTTTAGATATCTGCAAATTTTGACCTGGACGGGGTGCTGTCAGGACCCTATTAGCAGGACTTGATGATCTCCTCATTGATTGTGTAGATTACACGATGATAATTTAATGCCATTTTGTGCCACTTGTGTTTGATTTTGATATTCTTTATAGTTGGTCAAAGGATTTCATTGAGAGCACATAGGCTAGACTGCGTCAACTGAAGTAGAGGAGATGCTTTAGTCAAGATTGGTGAGACAGATTGCAATCACTGAAAGAGCAATTTGAAATTGGAGTTTTCTTCAGTACGGTCCACCGAGTAGCTACATGAATTGGTTAATTTTGGGGATTGCGCTGAGATACCTTTGAAGAGGTTATTCTCCAGAGAGGTGATCTTAAGCAGCTTATTGTATTTAGGCAATCTGATCTTAAGATTCGTTGGAGAGGATGCGAAAGTTTGCTCCTATAGGATATTCAGTATCTAAACTTACCAAAGAAATTGAGAACTATGTTAATATTGATAAGATAAGATGCTCGAGACAATTTTGTAAAAGGGATATAAGAAGGAGATGGTTGCTTGTATTATTTGTTGAACTTTACTTTCTTCTGGATGCGCCAGAAGAGGGTAGGCTGGTAGTTTCTGGAACTGTGTAAGATTGAGATCTGTTTTCGAAGTTTTAAGAGCTAAAAATGCAATGCCCTGGTTATGGCGTCATATATGTTGGACATGTATTGCTGGCACTGCTGCTGTGAACTTTTGCAATGATAGCTAGATCAGGAGTAGCCCCTGCCTCCATTGTCTTGGATGGAGTTGGCTCCAAAAAATTCCCAAGTGTCCAAAGCTAAGGTTGAAAATGAAGGCAGAGCATCCTGTCCTTGTAGCTAATAGATTAGGCACTTGGAGAATGTGCTGATGTTCAGCGAGTTCCATCATGCCAATGATTACGCAAATGGTTTTGGGGGTCCCCTCTTTTATGGAGAGGAGTTTCTGGATGTCAAGAATACCCACACAAAGTGTTTGTAGTAGAGATCCATGGATTCCTTGTTGAATTACATGGAACCTATCTTTCTCCTTTCATTAGACTCGCAATGGAATCGTGTAGATGGAAAATCTGAGACCGCGCGATGGGAGTTTACATTCCTTTGTTATCTCTTAATGTTCGGCGCGGTGCTAACAATATATAAAATTGCACCACTATTTGGCTAGCAAAAAATCACTATATAAACTTACTATCTGTTGATAGTTAAATTTTCGGTTAGGATTGTGCCATTCTCATTGCCTATGTAGGTTGTCAAGTACTCATGAACATTTCTTGCTAGGGTACTGAATTCAAACGAACTTCGCATTGTTCCTTGTGATTAGGTGCTATTCTATGTTCCAAAACCTTCTTGAGCTTGTCAAAGTCAAAACTCCATGGAGATTCAATTCGGTAATCTGGGTGGTTTTTCAAGAAGCTCCTTGCTTGAGGAGCTTCACCTTGTTCCCAGCATTCTTCCAGGTTTTTTTTCGCCTCTCGGTATTGGTGCGGCATTCAATTTTAGATGTAAAAGTGAGAAGATTGTGGTCAGATGAGCTAAATTACGATGGAAGAGGGCTGATGATTCGACATTGGAAGAAATGTTACTCGCTAGATATTTGTCCTCAATGGAAAGTTTCTGCAAAGTTGCAGATTGAGGTAGATGTCCTCGTAGGACAATCGCGCCACAACTATTCCTATATTTCCCTAATTTTTCATTTTTTTTAAGGGACCAATTGATCAAGTGATTTATTGCCTTTACATTAGGTTGGCGTGTCCATTGATCGTGTTCAGTGTAATTGGATTTGGCCCCAGCCTCCCAGGTTCCTGAGAGGAATGGAGTACTAAAACAGTGCATTTATTATTCGTTGAAGTGGGAGGCTCTGGAAATCATCCTTGTTGCGTATATATATTGTATGGATCGTTCTAGCCTCTAGCTTGCATCTGTTGGAGTGTTGCAGATTGGAGCCATCAAACTTTCTTTGGATGTGCTCTCTTCTAGCTGATTTCAATCCTTCTTCCAGGAGGAGAGCAATAACATTATAACGCATTGCCTGGCTTAATTGGGTCAATGACGTGCCTTAATGTTATTGGAGCATTGCTAAATTCTTCCTTGATGCAGGTACCTGGCAACCTTCTTGAAGATACAAGATTCGGGGAAAATATATATAATGGGGGCACTGACTGTAGAGCATTCTGAAGATCAGAAATTTGAGTCAAAGAGCTTAGAGACCTTGGAGACCATCATATGTGAAGATAAGAATAGTGAGAAAGCTGATAAATGCACCCCACAATTAGATGGCAAATGCATGCCCAGTGTTTTTCCAGAAGATGTTGGAAAAGTGAACGATCTCCTAGAGAAGGGATGCTCACTGTTTGGGTATGTTCTGAATCTGTTCATTGATGATGTTTTAATACCGTTGTACTGTTTCAACCAAATAAATAAATATATAAATACCATTATCCTGTTAATTTTATGTGCTTTGCTTGCAGATGTTCACATTATCGGCGAAGGTGCCGCATCAGAGCTCCGTGTTGTAATGAAATCTATGATTGCCGTCATTGTCATAACGGGCAAAAGTGAGCCTTCTCTTATATATGTTTTTATGATTTTCAATTATGCTTGACGTTTTTACAGCTTCTAGTTGCTTGTGGGATGGGAAATTTGCATGATTTATCTTGAAGTATCAAGACCTGATAAAGGCTAATTTCTTTTGTTTCTTTTTCCATATAGAATTCCAAAATAAATGACACAGATTATATATAACTAGATGAAAGAATTGGCGAAATGAATGATGATTTACTTGTGAGATACAATTTTTTAGGCAGTGAAGAATTTGGTTTCTCTTTGCAGTTACTTTCAATTCAGTTTTGGTCTTCTGGCTACTTTATTCTTTGAATCTTTGTATAGCTAATGGGCATCTAGGATAAGTGTTCATCCGTGGTCATCTTTGGAGTTAACTCTTGATTATATTTTGATGTCTTGATTCTGTTAATATAGGTTGTATCTGATAGTTACTTTGTCATTTTCAGATGAGGAGCCTTTTCCTTTGCTTAGATTTCTGGGATTGGACTTTTTGATTTGTTTAACCAGTGGTTTTTGTCATTGTGTCTACATCTGACCTAGAGATCATCTAAACTGTTAATCTATGCAATCGTGGAAGTTTCTCCAGAGTAGGTGACTGCTGTACTGGAAAGATACAGAACTATTTGCATTGGGGGAGAATCAAATGGTTCAAAAGCTTAAGCTTTATGCTTTTTCCTGTTTTCTTTGTTGGAGATTAGAACTTCTGTCTCTGGTCTTGGTGTGATGAGTGCTACTTGCTATCTTAAGAAAGAGTCGCCATTATGCTGCTTTGAAGTGGCCATTTGGTTTTATATTGCATGTGGGCTTGTCTGTGTATTCAATTTTTCTTTTCGTCACAACTGTATATCTGACTTTAAATTGCATATTGATTTTCAGGATAGTATCGATGTGGATCAGAAAGATAGACATGACATGCCACGCCATGAAGTCAGTCAGGTAAATAATCTCTCTTGGAAGATCTTATCTCGTTCGGGGTGATTGATTTAATTGTGGAGTGAACATTGGATGAACATTTTGTTCTTTATTCTTACCAACTCCGCAGGTGATATATGTTCCCTTTGTGGCACTGAACAACAGGTGAGAATGATAACTATTATCTTGCCCCTAGTTTTCCTACTTGGATAATCTTTTATTTTGGAGAAGGGAATTTCCAATATTTATGTTAGCTGCAATCAATGCAGGTCCAGCAGTTCTGTATAAATTGTGGTGTGTGCATGGGGAAATACTTCTGTGCGACGTGCAAGTTGTTTGATGATGATGTAAGTAGCTTATCTTCCCTCTGATACATATATTTTCGATTTGACTCGATGAATTCTCTTTCCTGGAATGAATTTTGTGGTGTGATGGCTCCCTTCCCCATACATATCTACTAAAAATTGCGTTCAACCATAGATTGCAAGCAAGGACATTCTGTCAGGTCCTGCATCCACTTGCATTTCAGGGACCTTTGTACGTCATTAATACTATAGCTTCAATAATTGTCAAATGAGATGAATGTACATGTCTGTCAAACTATGTTGTTGTCACATGCTGTCTATTTTAACTTGGAAGAAACTTACTTGCTCTCTTTTATTGCAGACATCCAAAAGCAATACCACTGCAGTGGATGTGGAATATGCAGGTATTGCTTATGTTCTCGATCGCTTTGACAATTTTGTTATTCGGCAATGTCTTAAGAGTTCCTTGTTGAAGGTCTTATGTTATGGATTAGCAAATGAAACTTAGAATTAGCATGCTGCTGCTTCTTTTGTCACCTCACCTTGAAGTTACTTTTTTTTTTTTCCCCCTTTTCTGAGTCAATTTTTGAGTTAATATGAGTAAGATCTTCTCACTACTTTATGACATTATGAGTTTGGAATACTTTCAGATCTGTTGCTTATTTCTTTTCCAGTCCATTCCCAGTATGATGCTGCTTGACTGTTTTCTTCTCCCACTCCTTGTCATATTATTGTTCTCTGCCTTTTTGTCGGTTTATTGTGTTATTTTTGGAGAGGTCTTTAAGGTTGTGGTTCTCTGATTGAGCTTTCTTACTTTCCTGTCCAGAACTGGGGGCAGCGAAAATTTTTTCCACTGCTACAAATGTGGTAAGTAAGCCCTTCTATTGTCTGCCTTGGATTGATATTACATATTGGGTGGTTAAGGGAAGACTGATTTGTGTTTTAATCTTCACTTATGTTTTAGGTTGCTGTTACTCTATTTTGCTCAAGAACAGCCACCCCTGTATTGAAGGAGCAATGCATCATGATTGCCCTGTCTGTTTTTTGAGGTGGAAGATTTAATTTGGTTCTGCACAATTCGATTCTTTTCTATTTTAATTTTCTCATCTTTTGATTGAAGAATGGATTGGCTGAATTATACTGGGGGCTAAGATAAACTTCAGTGTTACTTGTCATGGAGATTTACTTGAGTCAAATTTGCAAATGGGATGGCATCCTTTGTTCTTGGTGCTTCATGAGTAACCAAATGGTGATTTGCAGTATTTATTCGACTCGAGGAACGATATGACTGTTATGCCATGTGGACACACGATTCACCAGAACTGTTTAAAGGAGATGATAGATCATTTTCAGTAAGCCCTCAAAATATCTATTGTTTGCTCATGTAGCTTTCACTGAAATCCCTTGGCTGTTATTTGGACTTCTCACGAATGTGGTCTATCATATGCTGAATACATCGCAGATATAAGCCGGGTTGCCCCTTGTTCGAAGTCCATCTGTGATATGGCAGTCAAAGGTCTGGGAGAAAATCGATCTGGAGATTGCTGGAACACAGATGCCAGGAAACACCAGAATAAAATGGTATATCATATATCGCCCATTGTCATCATCCTGACCCTGTGAAAATCATACTTTGTGGTCACCTTACATGTCAACGTGCATCGTCCCTTTTCTGGTGGGAATGTTTGTTCTTTAGTTTTGGATTCAAGAATGTAATACGGATTGCTGCATGACAGGTGTGGATTCTTTGCAACGACTGGGGAAAACCTCTCAGGTGCAATTCCATGTAGTG